>MOOC01000235.1:0-61261 GCA_023376865.1 Colletotrichum filicis
TATATAATATATATATATATATAGTTTTATTTATATTATTTATTATAATAATAAGAGTATATATTATTATAAAATACTAATATTATATAAATAATAAATCTAATTAAATATATAATTATATAATAAAGTAATAATTTATTAAAATAATAAAAATATTTTCTTATTTTATTAGTTATTTATTAATTAATTTATATTTATAAATATTATAAGAATTAGATAGATAGAAATATTGAAAATATATTAAGGAAATATTTAAGATATATTAAGGAAATATTTAAAATATATTAAGGAAATATTTAAAATATATTAAGGAAATATTTTAGACATTTTTAAAAAGCTTTTAGGAAAATTATAAGAAATTTTAAGGAAATCTTAAGGAAATCTTAAGGAAATCTTAAAGAAATTTTAAGGAAAATTTTAGGAAAACTTTAGGAAAATTTTAAGAAAATTTTAAGAAAATTTTATAATTAATATATTATTTACTTAGTATTTATAGTATTAACTTCTATTTATATATTTATTATAAATATCTATTTATAATACTATAGTATTCTTAATTTATATAGTATTATTTTAAAGAGGTAAGTAAAATACTTTTATTCTAATAAACTCTTTACTTATAGACTTCCTTAAATTAATTATTCCTTATTATTCCTTAACCCTTAATTATACTTTTTACTTATTTATATCCTTAATAAAGATTTAAATGAAAGTAGCGGGGTTTATTTAAAAATCCGTTTTATTATTATTAGAATTATTAATAGGGTTAAGCTAAATCGGCTTACCCTTAATAACTTTACTATTCTAGCCTATTTACTTAGGGATTTTAAAGATTTTTAAAAATAATTAATATTAAGTATAATAATATATAAGTATTAATAAAGTAATTTATTAAAAATATCCTTATTTAGTACGAGGTTAGGGTAATAATACTTATAAAATACTAAATAAATCGGCTTATATATATTAAAAAGAGGGTAAGTTATAAAATCTAGTTAAGAGGAGTATTAATTAAAAAATAAGTTATACTTATTATAGTTAATAACGTTTTACGATCTATAGACTTAGTAGCTCTCCTTAGGGCCGAGCTTAATATTTATTTTTATCTAAATAACGTCTTATTAAAAATAGTTAGTTTTATAAACTAAAAATATTTTAAAAATAGTTTTATTTATAGTATAATTCTCCTTAAGAGGAATAGTAAATAATACCTTATTATTTATAATAGCTTTAGGCTTTTAGGGAGTATTTAAGGGCGTATCTTAGCCCTTTATAAGTAATATTATTTTAATATAATATCCTATAAAAGACTATTAATAAGACTAAAAATATTAATATAAAATAAGAAGTAATTTATAAGTAATCTCGAGGTTAATAGTAGTAAAGAGGGATTTTTTATAAGAAATTACGGAGTTAATATAATAACTTTTTTTAAAGTACTTTTTAAGTATATTAAGAAATAATTAGTAGTAATTATTAAAATAAAAGTTATTAGCCTCTAGGTAATAATAATAGAGTTCTCTTAATAATAGGATTACTTAACCTTATTATTATAAAAATAAGTAAATAAATTACGTATTTAATTATAATAATAGGGACGAAACTTATACTATTAGTCTCGAATATAAGGAGATTCTTAGGCCGGCCCCTCTTATTATTAATATAAAACTTAAAACTATTATTATTATAATAATAAAAAAGTATTATAAAATTAATTCGGAAATATTTTTAATTAATTATTAATAAATTTTAAATACGATAATAAGTTTTATAATAAAAATTTCTAATAAAAGTTATAATAAAGAGTAAAAGTTTAAAAAAAGGGACGTAACTTAATTAGGGTAAAAAAAAAGTATAAGTCGGAATTATTTCTTATTAATTAGGTAATAATACCCTAATTAGTTATAATTTATTTCTAAAATATTTCTAACCTAAGTACCCTAAAAAAAAAAAACGAAGTCCGATTAGTTAAATTTAGCCGGGATTTACTAATATCTAAGCACCTACTATTATACACGGGACTCTCACCTTAACTAGGGGGGGTCATTATCAGTTTATGTATAGACTCGGAAAATACCATAGGCCTCGTCATTTTCCGATGTGCTGCCAAGACTAATAACGAAGAGTTGTCGGATGGTTTCGCAGCCGGACTGGGAACGTAGCTATTCCCAATTTCCCCTGAAAGAGGAAACTTCCCCAATCCCGGTGGCTGACTCAGCTCATACTGCGCAAGGAGAACGAGTAGAAAGAGAAAAAGCGGCTCTCAGGGGTAAAGCGGGGTGGACAAAAGCGCCCTTGCATGTGGGAAACGGCACTTCCGGGGCCCCGGGAGACCATTCGCGGGCGGCGTCGCGCCGGCCGACTGGGCGTTTATTGTGCGTGTAAGGCTAGGAACGGCTGCTCATGATTTGATCTATGAAAGACGAACCAGAACGTAAGTGTTCAAGATCAAGTTGAACGATCGGACTGCTGTCAGCTTGTCACCTCTCATGATCTGTTGGCTGTTCCTGTTCGCCCGATCGGAGGGCCAACCGCCGGTCGGCACCCCCAGGCCGCCGCCATGTAACGCTGGCTGCAACGCACGGCACCAACCAACGTCCAAGACGCACGAAATGCTTTTAGCCAGAGTTTCAGAATGTTCGACCTCGGCAGTCCGCTCAACCACTCGCTCTACGCTCTGTACGGCTAGTTGGGCAGACTGCTATGGTGTTACAGTGGTACACTAAGAAAAACAAAGTTTTTGCCCTGAGGAACTGCTCTCCGCCAAGGTGGAAACGAAACCGTGGGAGGAGGAGGAGGAGGATGAGGAGGACTCTGGAGGGTGGCACGGGTGGGCAATGGGAGGCCTTTCACAACTGCGCTGTTCCTTGAAAGGGGTTTGGCGGCTTCGCGAAAGATAGTTCGCGAACATGCGATTGCGAAAGACCGAAAGAGAGAGAAAAGAAAGAATGCCTTACTCCGATCGCCACAGTTCCCTCAGACCAACCGGCCAACCAACATGCCATAGACGAACCATCGCGTCCCGTCCAGTCAGCTCCCCAGGGTTCCGTCACATAGTAAAGTTCATCCTCGTCGACCAATCCCCAGCAATTCCACGAGAGCACGGCATCTTTTGTGAGGCATAACTCTGTAGACGGGCTTGTCATCCGCGCCATCGTGGCCACTCACTGCGCCATGCTCCCCCTCTCCCGCAAAAGCCAAGACTCCCAAGAGCCCAAGTTGGGAAAACCCCAATATGGCAGTCATTCGCCCAGTCCGATCTCCCGTTGCTTGAATGCAGCTGCAGCGCAGCAAGACGTAAGTGCCCAGCTCCGTCCCGGGCGGCCCGGCGCAAGAGGCATCCTTGGATTCAAATGGCACCCAGGAAAACCTTCCATTGTTGTTGGCCCGCCCTTCTAAGAATAGGGGGCTCGTGCTGGGTGCATATTCGCAACTCTCGCATACCGACAGGGCTGCCGCCGCAGCAGACGCGCAGAATTTGGGAACCCGTCTTTGCCGCTCGGGGCTCAGGGGTATATCTGACTGCATGGAGCACAAATGCACCTCGTAAGCCTATCAAAGAGAACATGCCGATATCTTTCCATACCTAGACATGCCGCAGCCTCGAGCATCAAAGAAACCTGAACAACTCATAGGGAGAAAAGTTGAACATCAGACCAAACCTTTGGGTTCGCGGCACCTGGGTGATCCCTGCCGGCAGAGGTCGTCAGCCCCCCTGCTCCGAGTCATTCGCGCGCCTGTTTGCCGTTGACGTTGGTCCCAGCGGCCCCAGAAAAGCAATTAGTTTGCTTCGTCAACATGGGGCTATGGTGAACTCTATTGTAGTGCTCCGTAGGGGGGGCTCCTCAACTCCGTAAGATGGTCGTGAACAGTGTTGGCCGCGAGGGGGTCGTACGACGTCGAAGTTATTTAAGCAAACCGAGCCGTCACCCCAATCCCCGAGTGCTGTTGGCTTGCTAGCTTAGCCTCGAGCTGAACATCTTTTCCAACTTTACTACATTCTTTTGCATCTAGTTCGTTCCTACTATCCACAACAGCATCATGTCATTCGCTCAACTCTCGCTCGCGGCCATGTTGGCCGTGGGCGCTTCCGCCGCGCCTTACTCTGCGCGCAACGTCAACACCTCTGGCGTTGTCGCATCCACCTATTTCGCGGGTTACCACGCGAACCGCGGATTCCCCGTCTCCGATATGCCGTGGGACAAGTACACCGACGCAAAGTACGCCTTCGCCGAGACCGCCGCCGACGGCAGCCTCAACCTCACAAAGTCGGCTCCCGACCAGCTTCCCGCCTTTGTCGCGGCCGCCAAGGAGCACGTATGTTACCCGTAGATCAACTTCAATATCCAACACAGTATCTAACACCTCTCCGCAGAATGTCAAGGCCCTCGTCTCCATCGGAGGCTGGACCGGCAGCCGCTATTTCAGCACCGCCTTCGGCAGCGCGGAGAACAGAACCGCCTTCGTGAAGACCTGCCTTGACTTTGTCGAAAAGTACAACCTCGACGGCCTCGATTTTGACTGGGAGTACCCCAACCGCCAGGGCCTCGGCTGCAACACAATCGCAAAGGACGATACCGCAAACTTTGCCTCCTTCCTCACCGAGCTCCGCCAGAAGCAGACCAAGCAGCTCTACCTCACCGCCGCCACCAGCCTGAACCCCTGGAACAACGCCCTCGACGTCGCCAGCACCAATGGTACCCTCTCCTCTTTCGCCAGCTCCCTCGACTACCTCATGGTCATGGGCTACGACATCTACGGCGCCTGGGCTGCTACCGGAGGCCCTAACGCACCCCTTGCCATGACTTGCGACGCCCGCAACAACCAGGGCGGTATCAAGGAGGGCGTTGAGAAGTGGATTGGCGCCGGTATCCCCGCCAACAAGCTTGTTCTCGCCGTCGGTGCCTACGGTCACGGATTCTCCGTCAACTCTACCAGCGCCTTTGCCTCCCCTGGTGTCTTGAACGCCTACCCCGTCCAGAACAGCACCAACCGATTCCAGGGCAGCAGCTGGGACGACGACCCATCAATCGACGAGTGCGGCGCCGCTTCTCCTCCTAGTGGAACCTACACCTTCTGGAGCATGATCAAGGAGGGCAAGTTCCTCGACGAGACGGGCAAGCCTCGCGACAGCATTGCTACCGGATACGACAACTGCAGTCAGACTGTAAGCTTTGTCCCTTTCACTGATACCCATTACACTTGCACAGTAACTAACAGCTGAACAGCCTTTCCTCTACAACGAGACTGCTCAAGTCTGGGTTTCCTACGACAACGTCCAGTCCTTGACCGCCAAGGGCAACTACGTCACATCCAACAAGCTGGCTGGCTTCGCTATGTGGGAGGCTGGTGGTGACTACAACAACATCCTCGTCAACGCCATCCGTTCCGCGGTCGGCTTGTAAGAGACTTGTTGCAGTCAAGCGTGCATTGGTTAGATAAAAGGTCTCAGCGACAAGTTGTAATAGCATCATCTATGGAGTACATACCATTTCCTTCTCATACCCTGTCACACTAGTGTCAATATACTCAGTATCACAACCTTGAGTTGATCTAACGAGTCTTTCAATCAGTCTCGAGTGCTGCCTTCATTAGTCTTGAATCCTAGAACTGTATCGATCTTCGTCAAGACAAGTTTGTGGTGGCGGCTGTCGGTGATGCTGTGTGATGCTTCATCATATCAATCGGATGTCCTTGAACTTGGGACATGTGACAGAAAGACATCGCCCACTATAAATACCCAACTACTGCCTCTACCTCTCCCAAGAGGGCTTATTCATCGTGTACACTGATAGAAGAACTTTCTAAGTGATGCCTTACGTCTCTCGTCGACCTGTAGAACGTAGTGGAACAAAGAGCGAATATAAGAAATTAAGAAGTGTCTCATCTCCATTGTGTATGGTGTTCAGTAGGCTGATGTATTTCGAGGCAACAGCCTGAGGCTGTGAGGGAGACATGTAAGGCGCGCTTTTCATGAGCTCGTACTGATCTCAACTTCATCCTGGAAAGAGAAAGCCTTTTCAGGAAGGCTCCTGCCTTGAACCACTTCATGCGTACCTGCCTAAATTCGGTTCGAGTCGAGAACGTCGCTCGCCTCAGCGGAGCCAATATTAAACCGCCTCACCTTTTCCTACTGAGCAACAATTCTCATCACCTTCGCCACTCACATCACTCTCACAATCTCACAAATATCTTGGAGCTCATCTTCCTTCACCATCCACTCAAGATACCACAACTACTCGGGCCCAAGAATCCTCCTTCCGAGTTCTTCGACACCACGTATCTGATACTTACCTTACTTTGACAACTCACATCTACCTCTCGCAGTAAGTATCACGGCAGTCTCATCTCCTCAATCAATCCTCACCTCACCCACCTTTTTCTCACTCACCCATCCGCGTTTCACTCACTCTCATCACCGCCACCCATCCACTCACCATATTTCACCAGAAACTCGCAAGACCAACAAAAAATGCCTCCCAAGACCGCCGCATCCGAGGCCGCCGCCACCCTCAACCTCACCGACGGCGAACTCAAGCTCGCCCTCGCAATGATGAAGCACGTCGACCGTCCCACCACCGCCGTCCTCGAGAAAATGGCCGAGGAGGCCGGCCTCTCCAGCGCCTCCAGCGCCCGCACCCTCCTCGGCCGCGCCGCCACCAAGCACGGCTGGTTCGCCGGCAGCGGCAGCAGCAACAGCACCGAGGACGGTTCTGGTTCTGTCTCTACACCCCGGCCCAAGAAGACTGCCACCCCGCGCAAGAAGAAGATTGCCGAAGTCGAGGAGGGCGCTGAGGAGGAGGGCACGCCTACCAAGAAGCGCGGTCGCAAGAGCAAGGCGCAGAAGGCTGCGGAGGAGGCTGCGGCTTCGGCTTCTGCTGCTGAAGCTGCTGAAGCCGCTACTGAGAAGAATGTTGATGATGAGGAGATGAAGGAGGGTGGTGATGGTGCTGTCAAGGAGGAGACTGGTGATACCGATGGCGCCAAGGAGGAGACTGCCGAGCAGAAGTGAGATGGTCACAAGGATGTTGGGAACTTCAGTTTATTCGTTGCATTCGGCAGCAGGGATGGATGGGCCACTGCTCTTTCTTCTCTGGATTGATGATACCCTTTCTTTTGGCTTGCATGGCTGCTATCTAGCTGCGTGGTTGCGACATATGGTCCTAGGGACTACTCAAGGCTAGATAGTACTGAATGGCAGTACCTTACATGAGGTACTATTCACGCAAGACGTTTTATCAGACTCTTGCATTGGATCGGTTCGTGAAAGTGATGATCTACCTCAAAAAGTAGCTGATCCATCATGATTACCTTCGTAGAGAACGTCGCGTCTCACTGGTGGATGAAGTGACTGCGCATGGAGAACTTGTGCTCCCTAGACACCCCCCCTAAAGCAGCATTGATCTAGGCTCTCATGTTTGTCGAATTTATTTGACATTGATGAACACCTTCGCTTCCTCATTTCCATTCAAAAAAAGAAAGAAAAAATAAAGAACAGTCCGTCGACGCGCAGTGACGCGCTTTGGCGTCGACCACGAAAGTCATGACATCATCCACGATCCAGCCTTTAACGACAGCTCAAAAGTCGATGCCATCCTCACCAGTACCATATCTTGTGGTCAATTATGTGATCATCTTTCAAACACTGTGCCAATAATATCATCAATTCACTTCGTAATTCAAAGACAATATCACAATGACCTCGCGAAAAGAACCCGCATCCAGCAACTCTAATAATGAAGCCGCCGACACTGGCACGAAGCGCAAAGCTTCGGAAGCATCGCCGCCCACCCACAACCAGGACGATGAACCCGACACCAAAAAGCCCAAGACGGAGGATCCAAAAGCAACTTTAGACTGGCTCCTAAGCGACGAAGCCTTCTCCCTCGCCTTCCCCTCCCTCCCACAAGGCCACGGCGAAATCGACTGGGACGAAGGCCAACATCGCAAGGATCCTCCCCATAAGGACGCCGGGAAGAAAGCCAACACCGCAAAGGCTTCAAAGCCCTCAAATGGCACAAACAACAACGACGGCCATAATGGCGATGATGGCGAAGGACCTCGCCTAACCTACCCAGACTCCACCCTAACCCCCTTCCAAAACCTCGTCGCCGCCCTCCTCCTAAGCAAACCCATCTCCCACCGCCTCGGCCTCCGCACCATCAACACGCTGCTCAACCCGCCCTTTGGCCTGCGCACGTCGCGGGATCTCGACGAAGCTGGGTTTGAGGGGCGGAGGAAGGTGATGTGGGAGGCGAGGACGCAGCACAAGGAGAAGACTGCTGTGCAGTTGGGGGATTTGGTTGAGGGGGTGAGGAAGATTTGCGGTGGGGGCGGTGACGATGATGAGAAGGAGGGGGGTAAGAAGGAAGACGGCAAAGACGAGGAAGACGAGGGAGATATTGAGAAGATGACGGCGTTGAGGGAGATAGTCAAGGGGATGAAGGGGGAGGAGGCGCAGAAGAAGGTTGAGGAGGTGTTGACTGATGGGATAAAAGGCGTTGGACCGACTGGTGCTGGGATCTTTTTGAGGAGGGTGCAGGAGGAGTGGGAGGAGGTGTTTCCGTACGCTGACAAGAGAGCTCTTGAAGCTGCTGTCGAATTTGGTATCATTAAAGAGAGTGACGGCGCGAGAGAGTTGGCCGAGGTTAATGAGGGGGATCGGGGCAAGTTTGTGAGGATGCTGGATGTGCTTGTTGGGATTCAACTTGAGAAGAAGATGGAGGAGGCGCTGAAAATGGCGAAGGGAGAGACAAGTTAGATCACTGAAATGGAATTGGTAAGATTCTTCTCGTCATCGTTGGCTTCAGCTACCTTGGTTGATTACCTCTCGATCAACCCGTTCTCAATGGTATCCTTTTCCTTAGCCTAATGCAAATTCCCACCGATGCTGATTTGACTTGGCGTACTCCCTGAGTGTCCATCCTTCGCTCTCTCTGAGGCTGTTTTAGTATCGCGGGTTCTCGCCATATCCCTGGTTCTGTTGATAGCCCTGGTTCCTGCCATAGCCTTGGCCACTCTCATGACCTTGGTTTCCCCCGTAGCTCTGGTTTCCCCCGTAGCTCTGGTTACCCCCGTAGCTCTGGTTACCCCCGTGGCTCTGGTTACCCCCGTATCCCTGGTTGCCCCCGTAGTTCTGACCCTGACCTTGGCCGTAACCTTGGCCCTGGTTCTGGTTGTAGTTTTGATTGTAGTTCTGACTTTGGCCGTAGTTCTGGTTCTGGCCTTGGCCCTGGTATTGATCCGAGTGGTACTGCTGGTACGAGGACGGGGGCTGGTTCTGATCAGGCCGGTACTCCTGGTGTGTTTGATGCTGCTGCTGCTGCTGATGTTGCTCAGGTCGGTACTCCTGACTCGGAGGAGGGTTGTATGACTGCTGATGCGAGCCCTGTCCACCATACTGCTGCGATGGAGGCGGCGCGTAGTTGCCACCCTGGGGTTGACCCGAGTGGTGCTCACCACCAAGCTGAGATCCCGCCGTCGGCGCACCGACGCTGACATTCTCGTTTCCGATATCATCCGGCACGTTGATCTTGACCTTGGGAAGGTACTTTTGCACCTTTTGCTCGACAATGTTCTGGACAAACACCCAGCTCTCACGCTCGAACTTGCGGTGGCCACCATTGACGACGCCCAGAATGCTCTCGCGCAGCGTCTCCTGCACCTTCCGCACCAGGGCCCGGATCTTGTTGACCAGCTTCACCTTGATGTCGTCTCCGAACCCGCGGTCTGCGTGTCCGCCAGCGTCGCGGTCGAGTTGAGAGTCAAAGGGGTTTCCTCCGAGAATCTTCTCCAGAGGTCGCTGAAAGGCGTCTGGCAGGAGCTCAAAGAGCTGCTTCTCGATGGCACCGAGAATCTTGCGGAACTCAAGACGGACTTCCCTGTGCACCTTTGCCAGACCCGTGCTGAGCTTGTCGCTGATGACCTTCGAGAAGCCGCCCCTCTCGCCTTCGCCCTCAGGACCGTCACGGTCACCGATACCCCGGCTACCCTCCTGCGAACTCTTCTTGTTTCCAAACAGGCCTCCAAGACCCTTGACCAAATCCTTGACCTGGTCCTCAATCTCGCCCTTGACACCGTCGCCGAGGTCCCGCGTGCTCGTGTTGCCGCGCAGCCATCGCTTGATGTGCTCCAGCGCAATCTTGGTAAACTGTTCCGCGATGGGTGCGTGTTGCTCCCTCAGCTTCATGCCGACCTTCTCCTTGATCTCGGGGCTAATGACACGAGCCTTCTCCTCGGGGTTCCGCGCGGCGTCCTTGACGGTGTTGCTGAGGACTCCGAGGAGGCCGTCGAGTTCGAAGCCCTGCCCGCCGCCGCCTGAGCCCTTGTTTTTTTCCAGATGGTCTTGGACGACGTTGATGGCGGAGGAGAGGAAGCCCTTTGCCCCGCCAAATGAGTCGCTGTGGCTGATACCTCGGGATTGGGTCTCAGGGCCGCCGCCTCCTCCTCCTCCACGGGCCTCATCGGTGAGGTTGAAGATGTCGCGGAGATCATCGCCTGCCTCGTCTGTGATGACGCTGAAGCTGCGAGTGAGCTTGCCAATCTCATCTGCGAAGGGCAGAGACTGAATGCCGTAGGCGTCGGGTGGCGTGTCGTTCAGTCCTCTCGAGCCATCGCCTGAGTTCTTGTCCTTATTAAAGAGTGAACGAAAGGCGTCAACAACCTGGTCTTCAAGACTATCGATGGTTCTCGTCTGGAAGATGTCGATCTCAGACGCGATGCGGGGTTGAATCTGTGGAGCAAGAGAGTCAACATACTCGTCGACCTTTGTCATCAAGACATCGGGGAGGCCACGAGAGTTGGACATTGTTGCGGTGGTAAGGGTTGGGGGATTTGGGGGTGGATGGGCTAGCTTGGGGAGGAGAGACAGGCACAATAAAGGTGACCGTTGAGCTCTCGAATGGTGCTAGCTTGGTGGATGGTCGGCGGCCAGTCCCGCTGCTGCTGGCGGTGGTGAGGCAGCCGGAGGGAGCTGAGCTGAGCTCCAGCTGAGCTGTCACGTGTGACGCCATCGCCATGGTGGGGTCGCGACCGCCCAGACGGCTGACGTCAGGTTCGGCACGGGCCATCCGTGAGGGGTAGACGGTACGTATCTTTCACTCACTGAGCTCTCACTCGCTCCCTCATGAATCCATGTCTCATCTCACTCATACCAATGAGGCCCAGGCGAATGTTGAGCTCCAAGATTCCAGTCCTGATTCAAACCCTTACACATGAATTCATCTCATGGTAGAACCAGCGCAACTTCCACCACTTACAGGCAACCTGGGCACAAAAGGGTCATTACAGGGTGCAATACGAGTCAGGCGATGTACAAAAGGGGCATTGATGATAAAGCCGGCCATTGAGCTTGAATCCGATCAAGGCATATCATTGACATAGTATTAGAGGAAATCGAGAACCCTTCACTTCAAGGAAGCGAGGATGAGCTTCTTGTAGTCCTCCACAGCAAGCTCGAGATCCTGAACGGTGATGCGCTCGTCAGCCGAGTGAGCCACTAAAATAGTCCCAGGTCCGTATAAGTAACGCTTATGGGTTCCATTCAGGCGTGGCACATCCGTGTAATAGTTCACAACAGTAGTGTTGAAGCCTGCTTGTGTCAGTCGAGGCCGTTCCAGTCAAACAATCAGACAAACAACATACCTTCAACATCGTAGTCCAGACTCACTGGCAAACCAAACCCAGTAAACGTCAAATTGACATACTCCGGCGTCACCTCCGACACAGCCTTTTGCAGCACATCCTGAATCCCCTGTAAATCCTCCGTCGCAGCCCGAATCGACGCCCTCCCCGACGCGCTCTCCGGAATCACATTCGTCGCGACCCCGCCCTCAATCAAGCCCACATTCAACGTGGTGTTCCCAAACTCTTCCGTCCACGGCAGCTTCGTGTCTTGAATCTTATCCAAGGCGCGCACGAGCAGGTCGATCGCGCTCCGACCGTACTCGGGATACCCAGAATGGCCTGCGACGCCGTCGGCTGTGATATTGAATCCCAGCACGCCCTTGTGCGCCCGGACGAGGGTGTTTTCCGTGGGCTCGCCAAAGATGACGGATTCCCACGTTAAGCCCAGCTCATTTGCGGCTCCCATACCGTCGCCGCCAGATTCCTCACCAACGACATATAACAGCGCGACGTCCCCCTCGGCAATCTCCCCGCTCGCGAGAAGCTCCTCCACAGCGATAACCTGCGCTGCAACACTTCCTTTCGCATCAGAAGTCCCACGACCACGGATCTCATCGCCGGAGCGGGAGTAAGGGATGTAAGGCGGCACTGTGTCAAAGTGCGATGTGACGAGGACGCGAGCTTCGCGGGCGGTGCCGGGATAGGCAAAGACGTTTTGGCGGGTTCCTTCGACTGTTTGGAGCTCGACTGTGAAGTTCGTCTCGAGGTAGCCTTTGAGAGCTTGTGTTCCGAGGGCTTCGGATTTGGTCGTCGAGTCGGCTTCGACGAGGGTCTTGTGTAGGCCGAGGAGGGATTCGGTATAGGATGCGGCCCAGGCCGATGAGGCGAGGGCGCAGGTGAGAGCTGCCGATGAGATGGGCTTCATTATGAGTGGTTTTCACATGAAGTTGCGAAGTAGCTGTTGACGATTGATGCCTCGAAGCTCGGTGCCACGAGGTAGGTCTGGCTTGGCCCAAGCCAGTAGATATGAGCGTTGGAATGCTTTTATCATTCATGGCCGGTATGGCGCCAGAGACAGCTGTGGGGTACGCACAATCCCGGTTCCGAAGGTCACGTCGGAGATGCACCACGATAAGAAAGTCTGCGTTACTTTGAGAGGGGTTGATGCTACGCCAAGGTGATTGACAGGCAATTCCAATGCAGGAGATCTTGGAACGGGCAGTTACTACATCGCAGATTGAGGAGGGGAATTATATGATCTTCTCCGATCCATCCTCATCGGTGGTGGTTTCGGAGCTTTTCGTTCAGTGATTACCGTGTTCGGTCGGGCTCCCACGAAGCGGGGTGATGGAGACCGGCCGTGTGGCCCGAGGATGAATGGGGTCGGGGGCAAAGCCGAAGGTTGGGTAGGTTAAGGATTCGATGTCAAATTAGCTCAATCCATCGGGCATGCATTTGTCTCATTCATGAACATCAATCTTTGAGAGTTCAATCTCAAGATGTAATACGGGCAGCCAATTATTGTACTCAATTGCCCATGACAATGTGTCGCACAAAGGTTTAACTAAGGTACTCAGTATTTCGTTGGTCAAGGGCTTGGTCACAGTACATTTCATAGAGACTGTAGAAAAGTTGAGAATCCCCTCATCATCCTCTCCCGTAGCTCAAGTTCAGCTCGAGCACCATTCCACGAAAGAATACATACGTAGTAGGCAGACTATGATTCAATACCTAGCTCAATTGAACTTTGACAAAGTTTGTTTCTTGTTGGGGAATTCCCTTGCTATATCCGGCCATATTTTTAAGCAGAAACAGCCCCTTGGTGACTAATGCTGAAAGTCTGTGCGCCTCGGCACTGCGTATAGCTCCGTTTCTACACACCTTAAAGGCTTCAATGACCAAGGTTGTTCGTCCGCGGAAATAACTTCGTGGGGCAGATGCGATTCACTGGGGGATTTTGCAGAGTCTCATTGTTTCTAAGCGCAATTCCAAGCCCACCCACGGGTACCTTAACTTGACCAACCTTTGTTCTCGTCCATGGCGCCTACCCACTTGAGCACGCGATTTCTCAGCATCAGCTTGAATGCCAGGTTACTAATCCCACGTGTTGTTTCAACGTCTCTTTCTCTTGACTTAAATTCGTCTTCATTCCGTCATTCATCGCGAGAATACCACTCTGAGAAACACTCTCAACAACGTCGTCTCCTGTCTCCATTCTCAACTACAACTCCCCCAAACACCCAATTGAGACCGATATCCTACACAGCAACAATGGCAGGCACCATCCGAGCTCTCGTCTCTCAAGGCGACAAAACCGCCAAAGTCCAAGAGGTACATGATGTCATTCAGATGCCCCTCAACTTGTCCTCCTGCTCGTCACTAACCACCATGACAGGTCCCTAAGCCTCAACCTGGCCCAGGCGAAATCCTCGTCAAAATCTCCGCCGTAGCCCAGAACCCAACAGACTGGAAAGCCACAGCCGGCGCCCCCGCAGGCCGCACCGTCGGCTGCGACTTTGCCGGCACCGTCGCAGACCCCAACGGCTCCTCCCTCAAAGAAGGCCAGCGTGTCGCAGGATTCGTCATGGGAACCAGCGACGAACCTCCCCGCGGCGTCTTTGCGCAGTACGCCGTCATCGAGAGCAGCCTCGTCTTCCCCATCCCTGAGTCCGTCACGGATTCCCAGGCCGCGGTTATTCCGTTGGCCTTTGCTACCGCGGTTCAGGCGCTGTTCCAGCGACTTGGACTTCCTGAGCCCACGAGCCCGAGCAAGGAGGCGCTTCCGGTGTTGGTCAACGGCGGAACGGGTAGCGTAGGATTGTATGCCATTCAGCTGGCGAAGAAGGCTGGGCTGTATGTCATCGCGACCGGAGGCAAGAAGAACCACGAGCTCCTGAAGAGTCTCGGTGCGGATGTGGCAATTGATTACCGCGATGCCGACTGGATTGAGCAGGTCAAGAAGGCTGCGAAGAATAACCTCAAGCACGTCTTTGACGCCATCAGCGAAGTCGAGACCACGAAGGCAGTCGCGACTGCGCTTTCCCCCGAAGGCGGCCACGTTGTCTGCATTCTGCCGCGCAAGGCTAAGGAGGTTGGCGCTCCTGAGGGAGTCAAGGTCGAGAGCACGTTGGTTTACTCGGTCTTTGGAAGGGGTCTTACGTACGGAGCCTTCGATAACATTGATGGAGAGAAGCCGGAGGATAAGAAGTTCTGGGAGAAGTACTTGGGGCTTCTACCCAAGTGGTTGGAGGATGGTTCCATCAAGCCCAACCCGCAAAAGGAGTTTGGTGGTCTGGATGATATCAACAAGGGCTTTGAATTGCAGGCCAAGGGGGGTGTGAGTGCTGAGAAGCTGGTCTACAAGATTGTTTAGACCGCCTGAGGATTGAGGAAACAAATAGCGATCGAAGTTACTGACTTGTGACTTTGGTTGAGGATATCGCACGTGATCATATGATATAATGAATATAATGTGAATAGTCCTTCGCCGCCGTGGTTTCCTCTTTTGTTATTTTTGTTCTGCCTCAAGATCGCTCTTGCCTTTGGAACGGTCATCTCTCGCTCTTTCTTCCAGAATTAGGGCTTTCCTTTCTCACCACCCGATTCCTTTGAACTTCCACCTTTCCCACTTTTACCCCCAATCTCATCTTTCCACCCTCACACTCTCACCTTTTCTTCCATCCTCTCGTCTTTCTTGTCGACCTCAATTTTCGACTCAATCGACCTATACCTCCTCCCTTGTTTCCAACCGGGTCTTGATCATCTCACTTCATCCCTCATACCAGATCGCTTCTATTAATCATTGTCTCCGGAATTCTATCCATCAATCACTACAAAAGCCTTCAGCGATCTGACTAATCGACGTAAGTAATCATTGCTGTCCCTCTCTCATCTAAGCCTCTTTCATATACTGATCGCCTTATCCCTTCAGCATGTCATCTTCTCACGGCCAGTCTCTGTGGAAGCCGGTGGTCACCTTCACCGTCCTGTTGCCCCCCATTGAGCAATACTCGATGGCAGAGAAGGGCAGTGAAGGAGGCAACTGGGCTCTCCACGATCCTAATACTTATGCCAGCTGTGAGAATCAGCAAGAGCGACAGGAGGCCGAGCAGTGCCTGGCTTGTGGCAACCCTTCCACCCGGAAGTACCGCTGCCACTGCAAGGCGGCCAGATATTGCTCTGCCCAGTGCCTCGAGGCCGACGACCTCCATGAGCGGCTCTGTGTGGGCCGTCAAGATGCTAAGACCAAGCCTGCCTTCAGCCTCTCCTCGAGTCGGCCATCCGAGCACCACTACCTAGCGGCGCTCCTTCCTGTTGATAGAACGGATCCAAAGCCCATCTGGATCTCTCTTCAGATGGATCGCAAGGCTGGCAAGATGAGTTTTGCTACCGACGAGATCACCATTGCGAAGGCGGCTGCCAAGTCCAACGATAGCTCCGACCCTGACATCATTCACGTCGGTCTGAACTCGATCGCGACTCCCATCCAGAAGAGCCTAGTTCACGGAGTTGACGCCATTAAGTTCGGTTCGTACAAGGATACTTCTCCCGGTAACCTCAATAGCTGCATCCAGAGTTTTGGCAGGCCTGGCTTCCTGGCCTGTTACTTCGGCGCTATGGTTGTCTGGGCATACGATCTCGAGTCCAACGGAGCCTTCAAGTCACCCCGCGACTTGGGCGTGCGCGACCTTCGCCACGCTCTGGACTGTCACGTTCTCAATTCGGTAAACCCGGCTGTCTCTCAGCCCAGTCGATTCATCCTTGAGGGCGGTGTCATCCCGGCTCTCAAGATCAACGATCTCTCGGATCGTTGGTTGGAGGCTCTGGGCGTCACCCGCCAAATCGAGAAGGTCCACGTCCCTGCTTCACACCAGTATTTTGAAGCCTTCCCCATCGGAAAGCTTTTCCACCTTGGTCTTCGTTGGTATGTCCGAACTGGAGTTCCCATCGCGATTGCTCCAACGGGGGAGCTCCATGAGGACCATGAGGAGATCCTCAACCACTTTCGTCAAACCGTCCTTCTGGTTGCTTAGGAGGCACCTCAGAACACCGGCATGCGCAAGGCTCAGCTTCAGGTAGTTGATCTAAAACATTCCTCCAGTTTCCACCTGATGCAGGTTTGCGGAAAGCAGATCGAGCCCGCCCACCTCACTGCCATCATCGAATACTTCAAGCTCGCCAGCGCCTCGGGAACCCCCACAACCGAGAAGGCGTTCCGCGCGTATTGGGACTACTTCAAGAAGAACGAAGTGATCAAAGGCCACCCGATGGCTGGAATCCCTTCGCCTTATGACCTTGAGACTGGCCATAGCCATGACCCTAATTCCGCGGGTCTTGTAACTTTGCTCCAAGGTTACAAGTCCTACGAGGACTTTGTTGGGCAGGCCCCAGTCGCCAATGAACACGTTGACGGTGGTCTCAACGCCCCGAAGGGCGAGGTCTCAGTAGCCAGTTCGGCACAAGGCATCGAGCAGGCACTTGGCTTCCCGGCCGAGCGAAATTAGAACCCGGTTGATCGCACTTTCTGCTGTGAGTTTATTTCATCCTTCACCTTGTTCAGAGACTGACAGTTGAACACAGCGTGCAATCAGATTACTTTGAGAATTTCATACACACGGGATGAGAGCGAGAAACGATTTGGAGAATTCGAATATTCTGGGGCAATCGGGTGATATCGAGAGTCGTTGAGACGACTGAGATGGACAGATACCTTCAGAAGACCGGAATTGAGTCTCTCATTATGCTGTGCACCTATACCTCATCCATGATTCCAGATTCCTTGAACCCTGAAAACGACAACTTTTGGCTTCGAAGATTAGACACAGTTAAACGCCCCTAGCCTTACTGCTAACTCCAACGGCTAGCTTCATTTGCCCTTTTCAACTTGAGGAATCGCGGGTCATTCCTCGGCCTGACCCCTGTGACCTCCCCATCTAATCCTTTCCGAAACATCTCAAGACCATCTTTCCTCGTCGTAAGCCCAGACTGCCCATCCGGCACAGGTAAAGCCTTAAATTCAGCATGTCTATCATCCTCCAGAACCCACTCAAGCCCTCTTTCCCTCAAACATCGCAGCTCGTCCTCAATAATCCCACCTCGACCAATCTGAAACGCCTCATCACGCGTAAGGGCTTTTGCCTCGCCGCATTCAACCAATCTTATCACAGTCGTGCCATCGGGCTGTCGAGGATCAAGGATATCCGCGTCATCGAGCCAGTGAAAGAGTAAACTGCCTGAACCGGAGTGTGCGCCCCAGGGATTAATCTCAATGAGCTTCACCTCAAACTCGGAATTGAGGACCTCTGCGTAGACGTCTAGGATGCAGCTCTTGAAGTTCAGATCAGGTGCGATTCGCGACCACAGGTGACGGGCCTGAGTAGCCAGCCTACCCAGCATCTCGTCTGTGATACCACCGTGATTTGGCTGATAGAACCTGCTCTGGCTGATGGCGACGATGCGGCCTTCCTTGACGTAGCATCGCCACTCGCTCAAGCGGTCGAGGTCGGTGTAATATGGGAAGAAGTAGAGCTGGTTATCGGGAGAATTCGCGTCCTGGCTAAGTTGATAGAAGAGGCTCAGAAGTGCCTGGACGGTCCGCTTCGAAGAAACAAGCTTCACTAGTGCTTCGCGCATGTTGTTAACAGGTTGAAGATTTCCTCCATCGGCGTCTTTGGGGCTGCAGTGACTTGTACGAATGAAGTACCCAGCCGATGTTGCGTCCGGGTGACCCTTGGTCTTCTGTTCCATCTCTGCTGCAAGCTCACTCAACCCGTCACTCTTCTCAGCTTTCGCCGTATCAAAGTTGAGCTCCGCTGCAACTTCTAGAAGTTGGCGGACCTCATCTTTGGTAAAGTGTTGGATCGTGGCAGGCTGGTTCAGCATGCACTCCTGAATTTGCGGGGTCAACCAGCGACCCATGTTGAACGGCGCGATTTCTTGCTCTCTTCGGGCTAGATACGAAGGAGTGAGATAGCCTGTCTCTGCGAGCCACGGTGCCAATGCGTGGTGGTTGTAGGAGTTTAGGCGGGCTGATGGTGAGGTGTTTAGCGGACGGCGCTGGATGACCATGGGTGTTTGCTCTTGAGACGTCATATGAGAAATCATAATATAACAGAAATAGATAAAGGCGGAGTGTTACGATTAATTCCTTGTCGCTGCACCTTCTTTGTCACTTATTTATATGTGTTCATCACATACCTAGGTTGTTGATGAGTCACGCCGTGCGAGGTTTTTAGGCCTGAAGGATCTGGAGATTCTGGAGCTAGCAACATCAAATAGCCAGATCATCCGCCCCCTTGGGGACGGTAAAATGACCTTAAAGCGATATGGGTGAGCAGAATATGTGAAGGCAAAGTTGACTTCCATCTATCATCAATGCAGGTGCTTTTCTGGTCAATTTTGCCTAACAAGTTATTTAGCGTTAGCACTCTGTAAAGTACATTCGTACTGGCTCTCGTGTGCCTCTTAGCCATATGATACTCGATCCATCCATACCGGGACTGATATCGTCATAAAGAGAGGGTCTGAAATCTGGAGGAATCCACAGCAAACGTTTCCCGTTACGCACGATCCATTCTCGATCGCAGCTAAGGCCATAGCCGTGGAGGGCGGGCATTGTTTCCCAGCTCACTGAATCTGGTGTATGCTCGAAGTCTTCGTGTTCTCCAGAGATTCTAGAGCCTATGTGGATATGAATTGAGCTACTTGTGCCCAAAAGCTCGCGTGTGTCGAAGAAGCCGTACGCAGTGTGTAAACGATTTGCAAATCTGGTGTCAAACCTTGCTTTGATGGATTTGATCTTGTCGCTTGTGAACGTTCCTAGAAGGGAACCAGATCTCAGGTCCCATGAAAGAATGACTGCGAGATATGAACTATCGTGTATCATCTCGTACGGAGAAGAGGCAAGCTGGTGCATATCTGCCGAGAAGCTCAGAGATTTGATCATGCCGATCGAAATATGTTCCAAGGAAACCGTCGAGATGCACTCGTTTGTGACGACGTCCCAAACTTGAATGATGGCGTTATCAGGGCGTTTCCATCCTCTTTCGTCGTAATCACAAACAAGGCAAGCAAGTCGTTGGCCTTGACTCGACAAGGTAATCTTGTCGACACATTGGCGGCCAGAGTCAATAGTCTGCGAGCAGCTGCCGTTGGATGTGTTCCAGAACTTGATCAAACCCCCAAAGCTTGAAATAAGCTGGGAGGTATTCCGAAATGCCAAAGAGTCGATCCCACGTATCTCGCATGGCTGACTTTGTCTTGTCCTGATGTAGTTTTTATTATCTACTTCATTATCTATCGTAGAGTCACTGTAGGGGTATCGACGTATATAAAGAGAACGGTTGTTTATTAAAAATAAGAAATAGGCTCGAAGCTCGCTTTAATATAGAGGGTATAAGTAAAGTAGGCCTTAGTAATTATATAACCGAGGTTACGTAACGTATAATAAGGCTATAAATAGTTAAAATTATTATAATATACCCCCCTAAATAAATATATATTTAGAAAAAGCGCGCTTAACTACCCGTATTATTATAAAAAGGTCTGCTAAAAGCGGAAAACTAAATATTAATATATAATAATTTATTTATAAAAGGAATTATAAAGTAAATCGGTCTGTATATAGAGTTATAGACGAGAGGTAAATTAGCCGTAAATTAACCTCTATGTTCGTTATTATAGGTAATTTTAAAGCTATATTATTAATAAAAAGTATGACTAAGAGACGGCCTCTTATTAACTAAATAATTAACTTACGGGTTAAGGGTAATAAATATATAAATATCTCGCTACTACCTATAGTACTAACTTTCTTTCCCTCTTTAACCTATACTTATATTATTACCGTATATATATACTCTTACTTTTCGCCTTAATACCTACGTTCCTATATATATATATTATTAAAAAAGGATCATTATTAATAGTATTGTTTTTATTTAAATATTACTAAAACGAATAGTTAAAAACTACGCTTATACTACTATAATATAGGAGGCTAAGAAATATAAATATAAGGCTACGGCCTTAAGAAAAAATAGCGGCTCCTCTAGCCCTAATAACGAGCCTATAGAGAGTAAATAATATTCCTTTATTTTATTCTTTAGTTAGTAATACGGCCTTATTTATTTAATATTAATTTAACTACTTTATTTAATAAATAACGGCTTTATAACTAAATAAGTTACTTAGGAAGGTAGTAGAAGTAAGGAGGGTTTATAACTCCCTCCCTCACTCCCTCCTAAAAGTTAAAAAGACGACGACTTTCCTTAGGGGGGTTAAAAAGGTAAGGTAAGTTTAGAACCCCCTCCCTCGCCTCCCCCTAGAGGGTATAAAGAGGTTAACTATACGTATAATACTTTTTTATTTATTATTATTTATAAAATTAATTCTTAATAACGGACCCTCTTAGTACTATTCTTAGTACTAAGGTTTAATACGAGCTAGTACCTCTACTCCCGTTCGGTTTTAAATACCTTAAGTATATTAAAAGCGCCCTTAATAACCGTTCGGACAGTATATACTTCCTAAGTTCGCGTATTAATAATAAATACTAATACTACTAGACCTATAAAAAGTCGGGTTATACCCCTATTCCTAAGGGGTATATATAGTTCTTAAGTATAAAGTTCTTATACTTTAAGTAGGAAATAATAAAAAAATTAGTAATAGCTATAGTTATTAATATAGAACTACCTATACCCTATAAGGTATATTCTAAACCGTCCTCGTTTTATTTATTATTTATAATCCGTTATATAGTCCCTAATTTATATAATAATAGCGTTACGTAAGGCCCTTAAGTATAATAGTTTTTTAAATAAGGGTAAAAATAAAGGGGTTTATATAAACGAGGCCTTAATAAAAGAGGCGTTTATAAATACTCTCTTTATATTAAAAACGTTATTAAAAGAACTTATTAAGGACGTAATAGTATTAGCTATTTTATTTATAAAAGTAAACGGTATTTAAATTAGAATTAATACTCTTATTAATTTATATATCCCTCTAGGTATATAGCCTATATTTAAGTCCTTTTTAAATAAATATACGCTTACCCTCTTAAATAAATAGCCTTTTTTTAAATAACTTAATAAGGTTACTAGAGCGACTTTATACTCCCTAGCTATAAGCTACGTTTTTTAATTAAAAAACCGGGCCCCCTAGGCCGTTTTATTACTTTCTAAATATCCCCTTATTTAATATAATTATCTCTCGTATATCTCTTATATTTAAAAATAATACGAAGTATTTAAACTTCGCTCTAAAAAGGTTTTTTATAAAACTATTAGTTAGTATTTTATTTATTAGTATATAGACTATTTAGAATAAACTTCTCAAGTATTCTTATTATAGCTATATATTTTAAATATTAATATAATATAAGTAAGTTAAAATACGTTCCCCTTTTTTTATTACGAGTCTAATTATTTAACGATTATTATAATATACTTTTTATACGTTACTTAGCTCGAGTAAGATATTTTTAAAAAAGTATTTAAGAGCGAGTATTTCTTTAATTATATATTCTAAGCTTAGTAATTTAGTTTTTATAATTAACGTAGTTATTATATTTTAACGAACTACTTTTTACTAAACGAGGTTATTAAAAAGGGAGATTATAAAACCTTACGAAAATCTTTAAGTCTTTTTATTATTTATAAACAAAGCGTCGCTTATAATTAGTAATACTTAGCTACCCCCCGAGATCCCGAAGTATATTACTAAGTATTATATATAAAAAAGGTATTATATAACCTAATTTATAATAGAATAATACTAACGAAATAGGTTTATTAAGAACTAAGAGAGTAAAGCGTATATAAAAATAACGTCTAGCTAAATTATAATTATTATATATAATATTAAACTAACTTTTTTTTAAAAAAACTTAGTTTCGCTCGGGAATATAATCCCTAG
Organism: Colletotrichum filicis; assembly: GCA_023376865.1. NCBI lineage: Eukaryota > Fungi > Ascomycota > Sordariomycetes > Glomerellales > Glomerellaceae > Colletotrichum > Colletotrichum filicis. The sequence goes on from MOOC01000235.1 coordinate 22,546, forward strand.
GTTTTTTTTAATTAAGACTATTAATAATAGGGTCGTAGGGGTAATAGAGTTAGTAAAATCGAATTTCTTAATTACCCTTTCGAAATACTAATTATAAGCTAAGTAAATCTTTTTATTTAATTAATTATAAACGACCCTTATCCTAAGATATTATAAAACTAGCCCCTAGTTTTTTATCTCGTATTTCTTTTTAAATCCCTTAGTTACTTAACTAGCCTTGTAAATATAGTTTTTATAATAGAGAACGAGGATATTATTTACGTAAAAAAGAACTAGGACCTTTTTAATAAAGTCTTAGAATAAGTACGGGTCCTTATTTATAAGTAAAAGACCTAGACTTTTAAAAGTTAATACTAGCTCTTTATATTATAATAATAGAGCGTCGCGGGCACTATATAGGGCCCGCTCGAGTTTTATATATATTCCTAACTTATAAAAGCCGTTTAGAAGCTCGTAAATAATAAGGGGATTACTTAGCTTTTTAATTATATTTAGAAAGGCGTTTATAATATTATACTAGTAAATTTCTAAATTAAATTAGGTAGTAATAGCTATAGTTACCCTAAACGTCCTAGTAGCTAGCGTTATTACGTAGGTCTTTTTTAGGGGGTATTGTTTTTAAAGGTCCCCCCTAACGTAGATTCTCGCTTTATAATAATTAAGGTAATTATCGTTATTAAGTTTATAATTAAATACCTATTTAAGGGGTATCGGCTTAGAAATAACTAACGCCCTACTAACTACTTTTTAAGTATTTATTTCCTTTAGTTTTTAGATTTTTAATCGTACTACCTCTATAAATTAACTCCTTAAAAGTTCTAATATTTTAAAAATATCCTTTTACTTCCCTAGAGGGGTAATTAATTAATCCGTATAGACTTAATTAAATTAAACCGTAGTTAATAAAACGTACTTCGTTTTATTAATTATAATATAAATATAATAATATAGTATCTAATACCCCTAGGTTACTTTATTAATCGCTTTTTATTAATTAAGTATATACGTATTAAAAAAGGAGTCCTAGTCTCTTTTTACCTAAGTATAAAAAGAGTACTACTTAAATTACTCTCGTTAACTCGGGTTTTAAATAAATACTTTTAGGGGTTAGTTTTTTAACCTCTAGCTTTATTTAATATACTTATTTTTTTCTTAGCTATATATATTAACTATATTAGAGTTATTAACTAGGTCGTTTACTACTCCTATTTTTTAATATAAGCTCGCTTATTAAAGGGGTTCGTTAGGGTTTAGTTAAGTAAAAGGATCCTTTTTATAAGAGCTTTAAGAAGTCTCTATTTCTATTTATATATATATTACGTTTTTAATCCTCTTTATAAAAAGATCGACTTCCCCTATAACCTCGCTTATTAACTTAATTAACTAAATAAGGTTCGTTTTTAATTCTAAATTTTTAAAATTTAGGGTTAGTTTAGGGATAAGTAGCTACTTACCTCGTTTATTTAAAAACGAACTAAGCTTATTTACGGCCTTATTTACCTCTTATAAAGCGAGTATAAGTAGTAATAACTACTCTTTATTATTAATTAATATAACCTCTTTTTTATTTATAATTTTAAATAATTAGAGCTTAGGTTTAATTATTATAAGTAATTATTAAATCTTATTTATTACGGCCCTTAATTTAAATAAATAAATTATAGTTTTAATATTATTTTTTAAATAAAAAGCTATTTTATTAAACGTTATATCTTAAATAATAATAACTTTTAAAAGTAAGAGGATCTAAATCCTATATAGGTTATAGGCGTTCGTTATATAACTTACGAGGTACTTAATATATCCCCTCTATTTTATTTTAAAATATTTCTTATTAATTCCTTTTTTATAATCCCTCTTAAGAAGGTACGCTCTATAATTATATATATACGTCTACTTTTAATAAGGATATAAATTACGAGCGAGCTTTAGTATATTTATTAATTATTATTACTTAAAGTAATAAGCGAACTAAATTTCTTTAGTTTAAACTAGTAATAACTAGTTAGTACGTTACCTAGGGCTAATATTATATAAATAGGCTACGGCTAATATAGCTTTTACTTAGAGTTCGTTTAGTAATTTAATTATTAATATTATACTAATTACTTTATTAATAATTTCTTAGTTAGCTCGTTCCCCTCCTCTATTCGGTTTTTTTATATATAGAGGAGTAGTTTTTAGGTCTATTCTAAGCTCTTATACTTATATTTAAAAACGAGTTTTATTATTAATTATAATTATTATACGTTCTACGTTTTATTAGATTTTATAAACGGCTACGCCCTTTTATATATATACCTATTATTTAAAAAAGTATAGGACTTTAAATATTATATCGTAGGTTTTTATAATTCATAAGAAGACAAAAATCTTACCTAAATATTCGTTTTTAATTAGTATTAGCTACTTACTTCGATTATAAGTTAATAAGTAGTCGAAGAGGTTTTATAAGATTTTATAATAAGGTCGGGTTATTTTTTATTCTAAGGTACGTTATAAAATAACTTATTTTATATAAGTAGTTATATAATATTAGTATTTTAAATAGCTTAGTTTTTTAATCTTTACCTCTTGAGTAGCTAAAACGAGCTTTTTAAATATTACTAGCGTAAGATATTTAGATTTAAAGTATTAGAGCTAGGCTATATTTAATTAGTCGTTCTTTAATTAGTATAAGGAACGTGGGTACTATATATTACGTATTAGAATTATATTAATAAGTAAAGACTAATTTTTAAGTAAAAAATAGGACGAATAGGGCTTATATTCTAAAAAAACTAGATTAACCTTCCTCTCGAGCTATTTAATAATAACGTTCTTAGATTTACTACCGAACCGAAGGGTATAATTAAAACCTAAGTACTAAATACCCGTTTTTTAAAGGAGAGTTTTTAATATAACGTTTATATAGAAGTTTTTAATAAAACTAATATTATAGAGGGTAAGGTACTCTATCCTAGGCCCTTTTAGTTTTATAAAAATATTTTATATAATCCTCGTTCTCTTAGTAATAATAAGATAAAATACCGTTTTAAAGTTTATATTCTCTAAGCTATTGCTCTATTAAATAAAATCCGGCTTTAGAAGTAATTAGTTATTAATAAAGTAAATAGTACCGTAGTTATTTATAATTATATTTTTAAAAAAGAGGTATAGGCTAATAAAAGGGATAGAGAAAATAATAAAATTACTATTCTTATTACTCTCTATACTTAGCTTAGGGAGCAGACTAATATTAATAATTATAACTATAATATTTAAGGGGTAAGTCCCCTTAGAGTTCTTTTTATTATTTAGCTTATTAGTTTTAATCGTTTTTTTAAAATAACCTCGGTTATTATTACTCTATTTAAAAAGGGGTTTTATATAGATCTAGCCTTTTTAAGCGAGGTTAATACGGAGGTCTATATACTTTTTTTAGTTTAAATAAGAAATTATTTTTTAGGTTTTGTCGCTACTTAGCTAAATATATTCTAACTTCGTTTTATTTATTAAAATAAGCTCTACCTTTATATAATTTATTAGCTTTTAGTAATAGGATCCTTTATAGGGGTAGTTAATTAACGAGTTAAGAGTCGCTTTATTTTATTTAAAAAAATCTAAGCGACTTATTAAAATTACGAATATTATAAGGGTTCGTTTATAACTCTTATTATATACCGCCTCTTTATATAATAAGTTATTAAATATCTTAGTATAATACCCTATATTAAGGATCGCTTCCTCTTTTTATTTTAGTTTAATAATATTAGCGAGCTCTTAATTAAACTAATTTAGGGTAAAGCGACGTGCGGTTATATAAAAAAAGGCTTTTAAAGTAAGGGTACTTTAGATTCTAAGTAGCTTAAGCTACGTTACTTAATAATAGGCTAAAAAGAAATTTTTAATTTAAGTTAATAAGTTAACGTTAGAGTTCGCCCTACTTATAATTATATTAAATTTTTTTTTTATAATTATAAATAAACTAAAATTACTTAGTACGTACTTTTACTTAAAAACCTTAATTACGGCGTAAAGGGAGTAGTTTAAAAAATTAATAAGTTCTTTTTTTATATTTTTTAAGATTTCTTAAGTAACTATAAGGGAGATCTAGCGATCTATTAATTTATATAATTTTTTTTTTTTAAAATAAAAGATCGTTTTAAATACGGTTTATTAAACAAAAGAGGTATATTTTTTAATAAAACATACCTAATTTATTATTATAGTTTTTAGCTTTATTAGAATAACTCATTACTTAATTCGTTCGTTTTTACTAAAAAGTTCGTTTATAATCTCGTTTTCTAACTCTTATTTAGTTTATTATTAAATAAACTCGTTAAGTTTTCGTTAGTATTCGGTTAAGGCCGCTCTATATACTTAGTTTTAGGTAGTATTTCGTATTTTAACGTACTCTTTAATTAAAGGAATAGACTTAGTAAAGAATAACGGATTTAATAAAAAAGTATAATTATTTAAGTTTAATAAGTCCTAAACGTCCTTTAACTAGGCCTTAACTCGTAAAGCGAGGTATTATTTTAGCTAATCTTATTAGTAATTAAGCTTTTACTTAGGAATATTAGTAGTTTTTTTAAAAAATATTAGTTTATTTAAGATTAAGTTTAATAATTATAATAAGGGTTAAATAATATTATAAAAAAGGATATAGTAAACCGTAGTCCCTAAGAAGTAACTTTTTAATAGAGGTATAGGGGTCTAAGTTAGAGCTAGGCTTATAATTATTATAAAGTTACTATAGGAGTATTAATATATATAAAGAAAACGGTTATTTATTAGAAATAAAAAATAGGTTTAAAGCTCGCTCTAATATAGAGGGTATAAGCGAAGTGGGCCTTGGTAATTATATAACCGAGGTTACGTAACGTGCGGTAAGGCCATGGATAGTTGAAGCCATCACGACATTGTCCTAATGTCTTCGTTGGTAAACGCTCTTTTTAGAGTCACGCGCATTGAAGCAAATATGCTCTGTGCGACCACAGAGTTTCATCGTGATAGCACGGGTACTTGTGTTCCAAATTGTGATCGTAGTCTTCTTCCAAGAAGCCGATGCAAGTTGCTGGCCGTCTTGAGATAGTGCGATAGCAGACACGGACCTCTCATAGAACGTTGACTCTGGCATATCGGCTCGTCTGTCCCAAAGTCTGATCTTCTCCATCAAGGGGCCATATGTCAGGAAACGATCGTCATCAGCAAAGATCACTTGTTCCCTGCGATTAAATGGCCGGCGGGATACGGCGTTTGGCATTATTGATAAGTCCCAGACTTTGATCGTTGATGGATAGGCCGTCGAAATGATTCGCTGAGCGTCTGGGGAAAACGAAAACGAGCGTATGTCGCTTGAGTCGGAAACGTACATCTCCCACGTTAAAGCACCAGTCGACGTGTTCCACACGCATATGCTATCTCGAGAGGCAGCTGCCAGGAATTCTTTGTCGGCTGAGACGTCCATGTAATGGGGTACGGCTGTCAGCTTAGAGCCGTCTAGTACCTCGCATTTGATTCTCAGAATTGACTTTCCAGTTCGTCTTTCCCAGATCTGTGTGATGAAGCACATTTCAGCGATGGCCTTGCCACCTGACGCAACCCAGTCTCCATCCGGCGACCAAGCCACAGTAACTACCTCGTGATCCGTGGATATCTGTTGGCGCCCCCCTGTCGATACATCGAAAATCTCGAGGAGTTGCTCTATTAATCCTAAGGCAATCCAATGGCCATTTGCGTTCAACGCTATGGAGTGAACTTCACCCCGTTCAAGATGGCACTCGATGGTGCGAGTAGGAAATTCCCCTTTCATACTCTGAATGACGATACGACCTTGAACATACAATGCAACCGTGGACCCATCTGACGAGATGGCTATTACCGTGGCGTTAGATGAATATGGTTCGAGCTGGTGGGTGCAGCGGCCTGTGTCTCTGTCATAGACCTTCACGACACCGTTCCAGGAGCTGGATATAAATGCTTTGCCGTCTGCTGAAAAAGCCACCGGCGTTGTTCCATACAAGTCCTTGTTCCCGCTGTATTGTCTATCCTCTTCGCCGAGGATACTGACTGTGTGCATGCAGGTTCCGCTCTCCGCATGCCAGAGCTTCACAGTACTATCGTCATAACTAGTGACGAGCCACTCCCCATCGGGGGAGTAGGCTACGGTTGAAGTGCATTTGTGATGCTCCGTATTATATTCTAGCGTCTGCAAACACGCACTCCACGTGCTTTCCAGACCAGGCGTGATTGTGACCCAGTCAGGAGCCTCATCCCGAAACTGTGCTTTCACAACGCTCTGTTCAGGGCTAAATAACAGAGCTGAAGTATAAAGTTGTAAAGGGGTGTTTTCGATCATCACTTTGTGATAGAGTAGAAATCGATTGGCGTCATGAACAAAGGCTGACAGACCTTGGTTGATTGCGTTTGGGTTTTGGTTCCGGACCATTGTTAGTTATTAAATATTGTATAATCACATAATGAGGTTCGACTTACGAACAGAATCTGAAGCTTTTGAATGGCTTGTACTGCCTGTTGCATCTGGCGAAGGAGGCTAAGTGCCTCGACCCAATGAAGAAACTTTCCTCTGAGGAACCTGTTGACCTCGAAAATGGCACGGTCGTCTTGTGACGTTGGCTGTCCCATTTCTATCCTTTCTTCACAGACCCAATCAGTCAAGTGGTCAACCCAATAGGTGCAGAGGTACTGTATAGCATACAAAGGATCGGGTTCAGGGGTATGGATTTCCGCTATGCCTGTACTGGGCTCTTTCAAACCGTAAATGTCGCGTTTCAGATGCCCAGGTGTGTTGAGGACGTCCATAGACCTCCGAAAAACGGACTTGTGTCGCTCTGCAACAGTGGAAAGTTCTGAAGCACTGCTTTTCAGAAATTCCACAGCCGACTGATGCACAAAGTAGATCTTTTCTGCTTGGATCCTCAAAAAAGACCCACATGATTTAATTGCTTCCTCCAAATACTCCGCATCATCACTGAAATGTGACTGGAGGAGAGGAAGAAGTTCCTCAATCGTAACGGGTCGTTTGAGGATCGACATGACAGACAGTATCTCTTTATACAGGTCTTCGTCTAGAGAGGGCAAAGACCTGATCATGCGCTCGTAAAATGCATCGAGTCCAGGCGGAAATGTTTCAAGCACCTTCATGACGTTACGCTTTTTAACGCTACCATCAAGCAGAGCTTGACAAACTAAGGAGACCCAAAGGAATGTATCCTGCGATTGCTTTCTCAAGTACAGTTGAATCTCTGAGCAGGTAATTTCGTTGAACCTTTTGCGGCTAGCCAGCTGTTGAACTTCTCGGTCAATATACGAATGGACCGCTTTGGAGATTAGATCGTCGTGTAATTCGAGGGTAATAGTAGACCCGTTCGTATTGTGCTCGCCGAGCACCTCGCCAATTTCGGCCCACTTTCGACTTGAGATAATGACTCTAGCGCGAGAGATTTCTGAGAGATTCCTGATGAAATGAAGAAGCTTGGGGCGGTCTGTCGTGCATTCGTCGAGCGCATCCACGATCAACAAAACGCCATCCAATCGTGGGTCGCTGAGCATTGAATTGAGCAGCTCATACATAGTGCCCCAAGCGTTGTGATCATTGAAACGAGCTTTGCCACCCTTCTCATACACGGCTAGAACCTGTGTTCGGAGCCAGGGATACTTCTGAGCCAGTTGAAGAATTAGGGACCGAAGGACGGAAGTTGCGTTGTCCAACGCTGGCACTGTAGCTTGGCAGAAAAAGTAGCACAGCGGACGCGGATCGCTTTTCTCCAGCTCTTCAATGATACCACAAAGAAGCATCGTTTTTCCCTTGCCTGGGTCTCCTCTGATCCAGAGCCGGCGGCTTTCTGGGTCGGTCCGCCAGCGTCGGAATTCCTCGACATTTAGGATCCATTCGTATGATGATTTGAAAAGGGTAGGGGTGTTATCATTTCTGCGGATTATTCGTTCCCTATCATCTTTTGGGTTCGTCTGGAAGAGTTCGCGAAGACATTCTTCACTCTTGCCATCTTCATGGCGCCTCTCTTGTTGTTTTGTTTGGTGTGATATGGCCTCTTTCGTTTCACCAAGGAGGACATGCATTTGAGGATCTAAAACGTGATTTGTTAACAAGGCCGTTTTCTTGAGAGAAATTGTTGTGCGCATCAATTCACGTTGATCTTTTTATCACATATTTCTCTCGCATACGACAAGGAACAGGGCTACTTGCCAAAAGCTATGACCTTCTCCTTCTTGACGTTGCTGGGAAGCACTCTGGATAGAAGACCCTTTGCATATGCCGCCGCGGTTGCGGCGGCGTAATTTTGCCATCTTTTGTTCTTATGACTGTCCGAATAGTCGCAGATGCCACGAATCACCAGGCAGGGAAAGTCTTGCATCAGTCCTGCCGCCTCCATCTCAAAGCAAATCACCCCAAGCTCCTTGCTCAATCCATCTCTGGTCTTACTATCCTTTACGACTTGGTTTGCCGAGGCGATGTTACCATAGTGAACCACTGGATCAGCGTCGTCTCTATCGACCCGCTCCACAATTTGCGAATTATCGCAGCCATCGCAATCATTGCAGCTAGAGTCGACGTTGACATGCTCGTACTCGGTTCGAAACAAGCGGTCGTTGGATTTGCCCTGATAAGTATACTTCTGTCGAAATGATGCTTTTCGGATCTTTTCTACCGCCTCGGAAAGGAACCCAGGGATCTTGCTGGCACCGCGTAAGTGACGAGCTTGGAGGCTGCTAAGAGCTGTCAGAAGCGCCGTAGGCGGCGCATTGAGCGACCCTGTCCGTTCAAACTCCTCAAGCTTTCTTTTTTTCCCCCGGTCATACTGGATGACACCTCCACTGGTGCCAGTAGGCTTGCTAACGACGATATCGCCAAGTCGAATATCATGACCTGACGATGGCGCTCCGCCTCCGATCCCGACGAGTAGACCAAATCGAATAGATTTGAAAGTCCGGAGCATGTCTTTAGCAACTGTGGCGGCCGGGTTTGTTCCGTAAACACCATTCGGCAGACAGGCGATGACTACTCTATGGCCTTGCATGAGACCTAGAGTGTAGCTGTTGTGGTCACCATCATCTTGCTCGAATTGAACGTCGTCGTAAATTTCGTCCAGCATTAGTTCTGCGGCGGCCATCTCCAGAGGGAGAGCACAAATCCAACCGACGGTGTACGATTCTTTGTCCTCAGCTTCACTGATCCCATCTCCGCCCGCGGACGCCGCGCTGGACTTCGTGACGCTCATCTGCATGAAATATGTGTCGGAGAGACCTCTTCGTAGGAATCCGAGATGAAGATGCTCGCGAACGACGTAATCTGTGGAAAGCATGCACCTTGTCTCATGCCACCAGCAAAGCCCGAAGAAATCGAGTATGCTCAAGGAAGAGTTGTGCCAAAGTTCTGGAAAAACGCGGGGTTCTGCTGACAGCCTCGCAACAGCGACGAGATGGGGATCCTCCCTGCGGCTCTAGCCGTTCACGTGTACCACTGGTGATTGCATATGCATGCATCGCCCGCCAGCCCGCCCTATCTTTTGACGAACGGACCACAACATGTCTGGCGTTTTCAGCTCCTCCTCCATGATAATAGAGCTTTGAGGTCAAACTTGCGATGGTGCATCGTGTCTGCTTTCACCCCTATGACCTTGAGTTAGCCGCCGTGATCATCACACAGCCTGCTTATTCCTCATACGCGGAACGACATGAGTGGCGGGAACGACTCCCACCCACCCCGAAGCAATGCCCAGCGGGACCCAGTTCTTGTGCATGCCAAGCGCCAATCCCTGCCTTCTTCCCGCCGAACAGACTTTGTTGGTCACCCGTCCACGCCTTGAGATTCAAGATCAGTCTTGGTTATTCCAGCTTCGAGAAAGGCGGCCAGGGTCCCTGGGATGATGGATCATCATCGAGCATTTTGGCAAGGAAGGTGGTGTCTTCCGGAAAAGCACGTCGCAAGTACAGGAAACGTTGATCGGCTCAGAGGTGCGAATAAGGGGGTCGAGTTGGAACAAACCGAATAAAATGTGCAACAATCGTGGATGGTTATCCAAGTAAGGCTACTGGGGTTGACAAGTGTGGTTTATTGTTATATTGTTGGCAGTCACAATAGCACACACACTTTCAGCAGACAACGAGACACTGAGAAACATCCACAACGAAGCCACATCAGACAGGAAGACTTGAGCCATGGGTCAGGCAGGCATTTATGTACCAGATCTCTATTGATCACATTCATGCATCATCCATGACAGTGTCCCATCAGCTCCTTCGCCGCTCGCCGCTTCCGTCTCGCCCATGCTTTCTATCAAGTCACTTCAAGTCCTCCATCTGGAAGCAGGTTGCTTCCATTCCAGGCACTGCGTCTCCTCCTCCTACATGCCCACTGAGTCCTCCACAATACTACGGTCCTCGCAACGTTTATTCCATGTATCCTATTCGTCTGGAACTATACCATAAGGTTAACGAAGGTCATGCTGGCCGCGTCTAGGTCGAGACTGTTACCGACGCGATAGTTTCCTGGGCCCTATGGCAAGTATGACTAGGTGGAGACGATGCTACCAATGTTGCCGCACATCACTTCTAAGCCGATGGAGCTGCTTTGGGCGGGTTCGTTGGCGCTGATATGTACGTTGGACATTGGGCCGAGGACCATGGCGAAGTTTGGGATAATCAGAACCGTGACTCGGCCTCAAGGACGATTACTCGCATAGCATTTAAGAAAGTCGCCGCATACTAAATGTTCACAACTTTATAACGATTTCTCTAGTTGAGACTACAAAGACACTATGCTCGAGTACTTCGTTACCCTCCCGAGCGCAGATCTCAAGATTCTAAAGGCGCCGGAACTCTGAACATCCCACTCTGCACATCTTCCTGAGCTTTCAAACTCAAGTTGACAATCTCAATAATGATATGTTGCCTCTCTGCCTCAAGGTGCTCCTCCGGGATAGCGCTGCCATACCACACGGAGGCATAGATATCAAGATACCTTTTCCCAGCCACACTGATATCCCTCACGGCAATATTCAACACCCCAAATCGGGTATTTTTGCCGTCGATAAGATTCTTGTCACCGCAAGCCTTGAGTCGAAACTCGGGTAGCAGTCGCACCATTGGTCTCTGCGCACACGTTCGTGGGCTGTAGTTGGGAATACTAAAGTTGGTCACCACCCCGCCCCAGCTCTCCAGAATCCGCGATGTGCCAGTCGCTCCTCCTCCAGCGTAAGTAGACTTCTTGAAGTAGTGCTCCGCGTTGCCGCGATTATTAGCAGCATCTGCGAGAGGTGAGGCAGACCACGTCGAAAAGGCCCAGGCGTTGACATTGGGAAGTGGTACAAGGGCACGACACTCAACCGATTTCCACGTGGCTGGGTCCTGTAGCGTGGAATTGGAGTTGACGTCATACCAGAACTGTTTGGCATCTTCAATATCTTTGGAGAAGAGCTCGAGAAAGCCCCGGTCGCCGATGGAAGCTTTCCGTTTGGCGAGGATGTCCATACAGAGGGAGCCTGGGGTTGGGAGCGGGATCTGGCTGTTTGGGATGTGTGTGCGCTCGTTGAGTAGTTTGAGGACGTAGTGACATCGCTCGAGTTCGAAGTCGATTTTATTTCCTAGGGTCTTTGGGCCTGAGAGGATGTATGGGTGACCGTCGAATTCCTCGGTCCAGTTGCCGAATGTGGGCCAGGGTGTGCTTTGCGCAGCGGTAAGAGTAGCGAAAATCACGACGATTATGGACAACATATTGAAATCGGAGGAAGGATGTGTGCATCTGAATTCTAGTTGTTTCGATCAAGACTGAAACTTCATGACTGGGCGATTGCTATTATGAAGCAAAGTAGCCGGCGGCGCTCATATGCTTGACGCCGTAAACTGTCCAATCGCTCACGATACTTGCCGTGGGCTTCACAACGGTTCTTCATTGTCATTGCATAGAACAAAGTTTGAAAGAACGATTAGTTACACGATGCAAACTCCTATAGATATGAGCTCCCCCAAACATCTATTGTGTCTACCAAGCTAGGCAATGGATGAGAAAGAAGTATTGTTAGCTGGTGCTCCCGCCCCGCGCCTCTCGATGGATTCCAGAGAGCAAACAGGGCGCGGGGCTTTTCGGTAAAGGGAATGAGACAGGCACTAAGAGCCTCGAGATGAAAGGAAGTTTGCGCGGAAGCCCGAGCAGGGCCGACTGCCAATGGGACAATACTGCTCAAGTTTCACCGCCGATCTGGTCGGTGCTACGAGGCGTTGTAACACAAGCGAGTCTCTGCAAGCCCTCGGGGACCCCAAAGTCTGGACCGTTGGCAGAATAAAGATGTCTTGCGCGCCAAGGCGTCTATGGTCGCGATGTTGACGTGCTATTGGCATGCATCAATGTGGAATGGTCCCTTGTCTATCGGCTCGAAGGAATGCAATCTACCCTTTGATATCCTTCCAGCTCACACGTGTCAAGGTGCTGGTTACATTTACCAAAAAGAATGGGTGTGGAGGGTGTCTTTCCAAGAGAAAGACTCTCGCTTACATCGCTAGGGGAGGGCTACGCTGGTCCATTGCCATGGTCGAAAAGCCTCTTGCCCGGGGCAAACAAGACTCAGGAGTGGTGTTCATTGTTCTAATTATGTACGTACGTGCATACATACCTCGATGTCTGCAACACATACTAATGACATGAATCCGTAATTGTCAAGTGATATCGAATGATTTTGATCAACAGCTAAACACACATCAGATATGGCAACATGTCACGTCTTCGTTGTTGGTACATATCGAGGCAGTGCTCTGTTTACTGCAGCTTTGATGCGACGTCGAGACTCGCGCAGCCTCTTGGCTTCACCCCGACCGGTAGCGTTCGGCTCTCTCATAGATTCGTCCCCTTCTCTGACCTCCGTTCTATCTTGCCAAGGGACGACTCATTGCTCATCAGTGATTTGGAAGAATTGCTCAAAGTGCAATGACACGTTCCCCAACCTTGCTACCCCTTCACGCTGATTTGAAGCATTTTCAGCCTATCCGATCCAGTCACCAAGTAGGTCGGGTAGTTGTTCTAGATCCCACTCTCACCGGTCGGAGATCTACCGAAATCGAGACTTCTGAGCTTCGAATGCTCTCGCTGTTTCATCCAGCCATTATCACTTCTCATATCGCGCTAGTTGGTGTCGCTAGCTGGTGCCGCTAGTTCCCGTGAGACCTGTTACCATGGAGCATCATCTCCAATTCGTTTCGCTCGATTGTCACAGGCGCATCTCGCCATCGAAATCAGCTCATTCTAGAAAAAGGTGATTCTGATCTCATGGTTATGAATTACCCCTGTCATTTGACTCCAAAGATAAGTGTACCGTCTACCTGGATCCTACTTTAACCGTCTCACCGACTCCACGTCTTCGGATCCAGGTCCGGTGGCCTGCTTCGAAAGGCAGCGCCCCGAAGCCACCTTATACGAGGGAAGAAGAAAAAAGCAATGTGAAGCTATCAAAGTTGTCCAATCGTCGCCGACCAAAGTATTCTTTCGGCCCTTTCTAGCCGTGTCTCCCAAGACTTGGGTGCAGAACGTGGCAGGGTTTTGGCCACGTTCTATGCCGGTCACACCAATCCTTACGGGGGGATATAGCTAGGTGCCATGAGTGATAAGAATCCTTGGGGGAGCTTCGCGTAGTTGGAGTTCTAGACCGCTCTGAGTCTCGTCACCATGATGTGACCTATCTACGTGCACCAAGGCGGTAGATTGTTCTTGCAACAATCACGCAAGAAACGAGGTGACGGTACTATGGACATCATGTATCAACTGAGCGGGGATCTCGGGCCCGGAATATCAATTCGCATTATTCCCCGTCATAGACTAGACATTTTGCCCGGTATGAAGATAATTATCGCTTCTCGGCCTCTGCCGATTTCGAGAATGCATGACCTCAATCATTACCGAGCAAAATTCAATGGTTCACCGGACACCGCTGTAGATGACGACAGGTTACGAGAGTAATACTATCAAGAGAAGGTACTCAGAGGCATTGGGTATTCAGAATTTTTCATGTTCAGAGTACGGAGTCGAGAACTTGTGCTGTTCTTCCACGAGTGTGGTAGAATCGATGTCTGCACAACATTGAATTGCGTGAAAACACCATCGAGACCTGGCGACTGTAGAACTCGAGTCATTACCATCGTGGGATTAAAATACCTGCATTGCAGGAAGCATGTGTTTTGGCGTCTGCCACATTGAACTAGCGGTAAACCAACCCCGCGAATCAACGTGCTAGAGACGGCACTAAGGCGCCGGTTGCGATCGTCGTCCGGCCAGTAGGCGGGCTTACATATAAGTGGCGATCCCGCTGGACGTGATCATCGGCCTCTTTGTTCGCCAAGCGCTGATGAAACACCGTTCATCAATTCCCGGCAACTTCACACACTCATCAGTTTCTGTCAACATGGCCATCACTGTTGATGTTGAAGCGACGATGGGAGCCCAGACGTTTGGCACGGCCGTCTACTCCCTCGAAATACCAAGTATCTACTTTGGCATCACAATTGGTCTCACAATACTCATTGCAGTAAAAGCCTCACAGCAGACAGTTTCTATCTACATGAAAACGAACTCATTCTTCAACCTTTATGTGTGGATGTGAGTATCACTTCGTTATTTTCAAGTCAAATTCGTTGCAGCGATCGCCAGTGATAACAGTTGAAAGGATATGGGTCCTACTTATTGCCAATCTGCTCCAAGCCATCATCAACTGGCTGTTCATTCGAGGTGATCTGTTAGGAACGTAAGACACTGACATCGATCCACAAGGATCAGGATAAAGTAGCTGACCCTTGAGTCTAGCTTTGGCTTCTTCTTTGGAAGTTGCATTTTATGGACGTTGCAGACGCAGCTAGCCCTCCAAATCATCGCAAATCGCCTGGGCCTCGTCATAATTGACAAAAGCAGAGTGAAAGTCATGAAGATCTCCTTGCTCGTCATAGTCGGCATCATCAATATCTCGGTTGCCTGCATATGGATCCCAGCTCGCTTGACACAAAAGGAACCATTTGTGCGCATCAATGAGATATGGGATCGCATGGAAAAGATCATCTATCTAATCGTGGATCTTACTCTGAATGCAATTTTCCTCCGCAAAGTGCGACGGGAATTGATTGCCGGAGGTCTCACAAAGTATTGGCTATTGTTCAACTGCAATGTCGCAGCCGTTTCAGTCTCTTTGTCCATGGATGTGAGTTCATCTCTTCGATTCTTGTGTACCTTATCCATGCTGAAAGCTGCATCAGATTCTCATCATCGTTATGATGTCTCTTCCCAACCCTTTTCTTTACGCCATTACTCATCCAGTCGCATACAGTGTCAAACTTGTGATTGAGATGCTGATGGCGGATCTGATCTCAACTATCGCCCGACAACCACACCAGCTTCTTAGCCGCTCGGATGTTTAACGGATAATTTGCAACGAGGATACCATGAAGACTTCAAGAAACATTGCTATGTGAATTAGGACCATAGTGATTGAAGTGTTGGAGGTTTTACGTATAAAGCGAAATACTTACGAAATGTTTTAGTTTTATAGCATATCTTGTTTTCTTCACGTTACAGATTCCCTGCGTGAATGCCATAAACGTCATATTGATCTATGTTTCAACATCAATTGCCTTCGTATAGTATTTTAAGGGGAATAAGCCGATACTCGGCGGGGCCCCTGGGCGACAGCAACGATCATAAAAACGAACATGAAGACGACCACAATGACGACTACAAAGACGAAAAGAAGACGACTATCAGGTTATTACCCCTAGTGCTGAGTTCTCAGCCGTCCCATGGGCGCTTTGCTGGGTATAGGACAGAGCGAGATTGCCTTTCCCACTCAAATCCAGAGTCTAGCATTGTCAGATTAGAAGTCTAATTCGACCGCGGCATACGGCCAACTACGCAGGGGCTAATTAAGGGCCCTATTTATAATTATCGTAGCTAGCCTAACCTACGGTTAGAACCTCCTTTTTATACCTATATAAAAATTTATATAGTTTAATTAATCTCTTCGTTAACCTACGGTTCGAACTAACTACCCTATAATAAGAATATTAATATTAATTAATAATTAAATTCTATTATTATAAATTAATAAGGTATCTTATTATATAAAAAAGACGTCTTTTTAATACTATATAGGATAAGAGATTTATATTAATTACCCTTATAAAAATAAATAAAAAAAGAAGTAATTCTTAAATACTATATAAAATTAAGTAATTATAGCCCTTTACTATTTATAAAAAGTTAACGTTTATTATATTAAACTACGTTAATTAATAGAACCGCTTAAGTAACTAGTCTTTTACTATTACTTTAAGTAGCTTTTTTACTAACTAACTTTCCTATAGCTAGCCCGTAATTAAAAATTAATTAGCTAGATCGGTAAAAAAAAATACTTATATAATAACTACTTATATAATTAATTAGTATAACGAATAAGTATAATAATATAATATAAAAAAGCACTGCGTAATTAAAAAAAAAATCTCTAAATATAAATATTCTTACTTAGTAATAAAAATAACTTTATAAGAGTTATAAAGCTAAGAAATTTATAATATATAAAAAGGTTTATTATTATGAAAATTTTATAAATATAATTATAAACTCGTAATTTAAATAACCTCCTCAGAGCTTCCTTAATTACCTCCTAAGTATTATTTTAGAATATAATATAAGGGACGGTTTTATAAAAGAGGAGGGGATTTAAAAATCTTAATAATATTAAGCTAAAAATATTATAGATCTTAGAAATTAACTTAAAAAAAAAGTAGCTATTCTAAAATAATCTTATAACTTCTTATTAGAATTATAATTAATTTAAAAAAAGGCTAAGAAAACGAGAATTTAAGGGGGAAAGAAAATAATCCTCTAAAGGGCCGCTAAAGAGCTTTTTTTTTATATTAGCTCTTAGTATAAAATTACTAATTTTAAAAAATTAACTAAGTAATAAAAGGAATTATTAATAAGTAATAATTATTTAATAATAATTAAGTTACGAAAAAAGCTACTTAAGAAATATAAAATGAGGTACTAAGAAGTAGTTAAAAAAAAAGTTTTTAAAATAATTAACCCTATTTAGTACGAGCGACGAAGTAATAAGTATTTTTAATAAGTCCTTTAAATCCTCGATTTTATAAAAAAGAGGGCTTAACTCCGCTAATTATACTTAACTACTTATTTAGTTCTTAATAACCTATCTAGCTCCTTTACGAGCTAATTAGTATTTACTTTTAACTGTTCTTCTAAAATACTACTTTAAAAGAGGTAGGTTAAAAAAAAAATAATTTAAAAATTATAAAGAGTATAAGGATTAAGAGGTTAAAAAAGTACGAAATAGCGGAAATCGGTAATTAGTAAAGATCCCGAGACTAATTATTATATCTTTTTATAATAATATAAATATCTATTACTATTATTAAAAAAGGAACTACTAAAACCTACCCTTTTATACTAAATAAAAAAAAGGATCTTAGTAAGTACGATAGTTAATAATTTAAAAAAGTAATAATAATTACTAAAAATAATAAAAACGAGAATAGTAGCGAGGTAGTAAAAAGAAGCGGAAATTACTTAAACTTTAATAAATTCGTTAGGTAGCGAGAGTACGGATTTACTATAACTAGTACGTAAATTAAGTATATTCTTATTAAGATTAAATATATTAATAATTACTAATATAGGTATAAGCTAGAATACGACCCTTAGTAAATTAGGGTAAGGGAGAAGAGAAAGAAACCCGATCCTAAATAGAATTTTAATCCCTTATAAGTAAGTAAATATTAACCTAGATTATTAAAGGACGTAGATATATAGGATTATAAATTAGCTTAATAATAAGTAAATTAATATAATATTAATTTATTTAATTAAGGTTTATAAGAAAAAGGGGCTATAAGGGTAACCCCTATTTTATAAAATCGTAAATAACCTTAGTTATTAACTAGATAAATAGTTCATAAGCGTAAGCTTAGGAATTATAAAAGTAGTTAATAAATTCCTCTATAAGTAAGGGGTATTATTAACGTAATTATAATTATAAAAATTATATAAAATCTTAGTAATAACGATTATAAAAGAGGAATTCGTATTATAAAACTAGGCGTAGGTTAATAAAGCGTATAATCGCTTTAATAAGTTTAGAAAAAGGGTAAATAACCTAGATTTCTTTTTTATAATTACTAACAGTAATTTATTATTATAAAAGGATATATAGAGGTAAAATATAGTACTAAATATATAATAATCGATAATTCTGCTTATTTTAATTTATAGCTCGTTGCTATTACTAATACGAAATTCGGTACTAATTAGTTAATAAAAAAGGAGATAGATAACTTAAAGTTACTAATAGTACGTAGTAATATAGGGATTATATATAAATACTAAAAATATAGTAATAAATACGAAGTAATTTACGGATCTTAAAAAAATCTTTTTAAAAAAGAAATTATACTCTAGGAGGAAGTACGAGGTCTTATAAAAAACCCTAATAATATTTTATAATTATTATAAAAAAGTCGGGATTAGGGAATACTAGTACTATTTAGTAATTAATATTATACTCGCTAATAAAGCCTCTAATTATTATTATAAAATAGTATATAATCTCGATTAAAACGACTTTTTTAGTATTATTAACGTAATCCGAAGCCGCTTTAAGACCTATAATAAGAATCTAGAGCTCCTATTTAAGCTATAAGTAATTTTTTTATATTTATAGCTAGGATAATAGAGAGTAAATTATAAATAGAAATCCTTAAAGAGCTTATTAATCGAATTAATAAGCTAATAAAAACCTAGCTAAATAAGGGGATTAACGAGTAAAAAGTTAGATATTTTTATATTATAATCTAGTATATATTAAAAATAAAAATAACTTTATACTAAGTACCTAAAAACTATAAGACGCTCTACTCGAGGCTAAGATCTAGCTTTAATATTAAAATAAGAATACCGCGCTAAATATACTTATAAATATATAACGGCCTTTATTAATAATATTAAGTTAACTAAATATATAATAAGAAAGGAAAAGAGATTAAGTATAGTAATTACTAATAAAGAGGCCTAGATTTATTAAATAAGTAGAAATTTAACTTATAAATAGGGTAATAAAAGAAATAGTACTTTATTTATAAAAAAGATAAATATTAGTTAAGTAACTACTCTAAAGAAGAGCGTACTAAATTATATAAATAATATAAAAAGTTAAGGGTAATAAATAGTAAAACTAGCCCTCGTTAGTTTAGCTAATTCCTTATTATATATAAGGGTAGATCCGGGGGTATAGAACTTAGTAATAATAGTTATAATAGCGGCTTAGAATATCCGCTCTTTATAAAAAATTCGGAAAATAAAGAAGATCTCGCCCCCTATACTAATAAATTAGATTATAATAAAATTAATAATATTAACTACTCCTTTTTTACCTCGTTAGTATCTAGAGGATATACGAGGCTAAATAAATAAAAAGTAATAAAGGCTCTAAATAAGTAGGCTTTTATTTACGGATAATAAAAGAAAGTCCCTTAAATAACGGATATAAAAGTAGATAAAAAAACGAATTTAATAGTATAAAATTCTATTTTTTTAATACTTAAGGAGAAAACGCTACCTCTCTTAATATTTAAAAAAAAGAAATACGGTACTAAGTAATTCTAAGAGTAGCTAGAGGGGCCCTTTTTATACTACTTAGATTATTTAAATACTAAGCTTATATAAGTATTCTATATAAATAAAAAGTACGGCCTAGATAATTTTTATAAGATTATTTTAAATACTAAAGTATTATAATAGTTAATAAGAGGAAAGGGGTAATTCTAAGCGCTATAGAAAATTATATTAATAATATTTAATATATTAATAGTAGGTATTATAAGAATTAGCTTTGGCCTAGGTAAAGAAATCGTCGCCCTAAGTATAGTAAAAATAGAGACGTACTTTAGAACGATAACTTTTTATATTTTACTTATTAATACCTTATTTCTTTTATATTTAAAAGATATAGATTAACTAAGTATTATATTTAATAATACGAAAAACAGAATCTCTAATAATAAGTATTTCGAAACGGTCGAACGATAATAAGGGTATATATTTATAAGGCTTTTTAATAATACGAAGTTAATTAATTACTTAATAAAAAATAAGCTTAAATAACTATATTAGAAATTCGGGTACTTATTAGTTACGAGGCTATATAGCTTTTTAAAGTAATTAAGTAATAATAATATTAAAATAGGGGCGCTAGAGTAGTTAATAAAAATATATTACTAATATTAAATAAATGCGCAGAGCCCACGTAAATTTAAATTTAAATTACGTAATAAGCTTAATTTTAATTAAGAAATTGTCGTTAATATTTTATATTTAAATAGTCGACCGGTCTTATATATAATTAATAAGGCTATATTATTTTAAGTAGGGTAATTCCTATAGGATCTATAAGTAAAAATAGTATAAGTAGCCCTACGAAAATACTAAATAAATATATACTAAGAACCGCTAAACGGTATTAGAACCGACGCTAATATGAGTTTTAAATTAATAAAATTTAGGGAAAATACGACGGCCTATAGTATATAGTTAAAAATCGTACTTATAGAAGCGCATTATAATATTAAAAAAGTAAAAAGGGTATACTAATAATTAAAAAGGGCGTTTAGAATTATTAAAAAAGAAAATCCTAATTTTATTAATAACGAATACTTCTAAATAGTACTTAAGTACTATAACGATATTATAAGGCTTAATAGGCTTATATTAATACTATTAGTATTTAGAGTATATTTAAAAACGACCTTAGCCTTATTATTATTACTAAATATAAGTAAACGAGCCCGAGTAGTTAAAAAAGTAATATAGGTATTACGTAAGGTAAGTATAAAAAAGTAAGTTAACGAAGTAATTACTATATATAATAGGCCTAATATAGGGGCTAATTTAAATATATCCCTAAATTCGGATATATAAGTATAGTATAAAATTACTTAGTAATAGGCTAGGCTATATAAATTAATTTTTATTAACGAGCGGTCTTACGTAGTTATAAGAAATCGTAACTAGTTACTCGAGGTATTAATTATAGTAATTAAATTATATTATATAGATCCTATTGAAGTAATTTCTAACTTATAAAAAGAAAAAGAGCTAAAAAAAATAGTATAACCTGCGGTAGAGGTATAAGAAATTATCTTTAATAAAATTACTATAGTAATATTAATAAATAATAAAAAAGAAGAAATTATTAAAAGGGTATTAATACTATTAATAAGACGTTATAAAAGACTACGATAATAAGCCCTAACGTAATAATTTATTATTAATAACGAGGTATTTAATACTTATTATATAATAAAAAAGAAAGCCGATTTCGAGCTAATAATTAAACTACGTAAAGAAAGTATTATTATAACTATTAAAAAGCTATATAAAGGATTAGATCTTATTAAAATAAATACTTTATACGATCGAGGGGTTTATTAATTTATCCTTTATAACCCCAAGAAATATAAAGGTCTCTATATATTTAAATTATAAATAGTACGTAAAATTAAGGGAAAAGGAATACCTTAACTATATAAGAAATCTAGGTATATAATTTAGGGGTATAGCGACGTTAAAAAAGTAACGCTACTTACTTAATTACTTATAATATAGCGCTATAGCTAACGATTAATAATAATACTAATAATATTATTACGGAAAAAGGGATACGAGATTTAGAGCCGTAATATTACTTAGGCCTATACTTAATTAGCTATAAGGCTTATAAGGAAAATCCTAGCTTACTTATTAAAAGAAATAGTTAGTAAGTACTTAAAAGGCACGATTATCGAAGTATTTAAATTACTATATAGGCTTATAAAATCGGGTATATATTAATAAGCTATATACTACGATTTTTATATTAATTAATTATTAATAGTTATATCTATATACGACCCGTACTTATTAATCTCTAAGTATAAAAGTAACTAATTTAGGATTATTAGAATATAGACCAACGATATATTAGGCCTATTTAATATTAATCTTATAAAAAAAAAAAAAAAAGCTCTAAAAAGCGGGCTTCGTAGCTAAGCTAAAAGAGGTCCTTATAACGAATAACTTATTAATATTTAATAATAGGATTCTTATAATTAAAAAAAAAACCGTTATTTTTTAATAAAAGGGATAGGGTAAGAAAATTACCCTTATTAACCTAAATATAATTAATATTAAAAAGTAGTATAAAACTAAGCTCGCGTAGAGGTTATATATTATAAATATATACTAGCCCGAGGTAATTTTTAATTATACTAAAGTAGCATAAGTTATAAAACTAAATAAATAAAATATCGAAGTATTTAATAAGTAGCTTAAGTAGTAATAAATAAATCTCGATCGAGGCCTCGTTTATTACCTAATTAACCTCGCTATTAATAAACTCTACGTCTTTATTAATAAGTTATTTATAAATAATAATAACTTTATTTTGTAATTAAAATATATTATTATCCTAGCTAATAAGAGTATAAATAAGAGCGAATTTATTATATATAGTAATATTATTTATTACTTATTAACTAAAAATAAGCGAGTAATAAGAAGTATATTAGTATTAGAAGTTTATAATATAATTAATAATATTAACCTTACTTATATAATTTTAATAACGCTAAGGAGGATTACTAATTAACTTAACTTTTTATTAATCCTAACGGTTATTTATACTAATTCTTACTCGCTATATAAATACCTTATTAAATTAAAAATAATAAAAAAAAAGAGATTTATAATCGATATTATAGTCCTTAAGTAATTATATAAAAAGCATAAGATCCTCGAGATTCGTTAGATTAATAATAATAATAACTTTACTAACGCTTTTATAAAAATAGTACTTAATAAGGGGTTAGAATAATTTATAAGTAATAAAAAAGTTAATATATAAATAAAAGGATAGGTTATATAAAAAGAATAAAAAAAAAGGGGAAAAAGAGATAACTTAGTAAAAGGGCCCGAGGTCGAATTATATTTCTAATTATAATAAGTAAATTAATAAAAAAAAGAAAAAGTTAGTATTAGATTAAACGTTTAATTTAACTACGGTATATAGCTAACTACGTAGGGGCTAATTAGGGGCCCTATTTATAATTATCGTAACTAGCCTAACCTACGGTTAGAACCTCCTTTTTATACTTACGCAGAAATTTATATAATTTAATTAATCTCTTCGTCAACCCACGGTTCAAACCAACTACCCTGTAATAGGGATACCAACAAGCATATCGTAGAGAGAACAAAAAAAAAATCACAGCTTACAAGCATCCAGCTCGAGTCCTCATCCTCTTGATCATGTTTACCGCTGCCTGTGTCATGGCCTTCATCATCTGAGGAGTGACGAGCAAATGGCCGGCAATCAACGGCCTTGATGTAGAGGCTGTTGATGGCGGGCTTCCCGGTCTGCGCTTCGAAAGATCTTAAATAGTCATCGTCGACAATGAGGCAGTAACCGAAACGACTGTGGTCGCGTTTTCCAACAATCGGAATTTCTTGCTCAGGGTCGGCACTTTGAGATAGACCTTCAGCCCAAAATTTGGAACCGCAGCATGACATTCCAGATCGACATGCCGTCGAGTTCTGGGTCTTCGATTATTGACAGGCGATGGTAGGGCCGAATATAGGGAGCGTTTACATTATATGATATGTCTCCCAGCATGCATTCGCGTAAATATGTGATGTAGCGCTCCCATAAGGCCTGGTCGCGGTAGGTTGTCCAGTAAAATAGAAGCCCCAAACATAGAGTTGATCGGGCCGATGTCGGATGTGCCGGGTGACGCTGGGAGGATGTAGCACGACGGTAGTTGAAAGTGGTGGGATCTCCATTTTGTGTATTGAAGACCTGCGAACCGAAGAGAGAGTAATTTTGTTGAGGAAGAGTTAAGAAATGGTAAATGGCTGCAAAAGGTCTAATAATACCAAGTAGAGGCTCAGGATTCGACGACTACAGATAGGCATCAGGTCCTTTCCGAAAGCCTCGGCACTTACCTCGGTGGGATTCGCGGCATATCTACCTCAACGGCTTACCTTTTCCATCGAAGAAATAACCTTGTTGGGCAGATACCTGGCAAGCTTTAATGGCCAATTTCAGTTGCAACGTACTGGCTGGGTGTGAAGACCATGGTGCGACTTTGGCCTCTCTACCTTGAGAGAACCCGATGACACTTCCTGAACAGAAGAGCCTCTGCAAGAAGAATAATGCGGCAGTGTGGGGATCTTTCCCCATAGGAATGTCAACTGAAGATCTCACCACTCAGAGGCACGTGAACGAAGAAGGGGGGGAAGTTATTTGATAACATAAAAGTCACTCGTAAGGGTTTGAAGTCTTTCGCCTCTCTTGGTTTAGCCAGCATTACAATTTCCAAGTGTCATGATCCTTCCCGTAGAGGTTCATGATCAACCTTTCACAATGCGCGAATTGACTTCACGGTGGCATTCAAGGGACAAAAGAAGAACTATGCGCCATTGGAATGGTAAATGCAAGCGTACTAAGGAGTTTCGTTGAGGCCTTTTGGAAGGTAGTGTAGTCTACTCCACTGCTGGCCACATGCCGTTTCAGAATGTAGGAGTGTCACAGTACAGAAATTTCCGGTATATGAAGGACTTCCCAATTGTCCGCATGCGATGGATCACCAAACGGCTTCAACAGCGCAAAGCGAAGCCTGAATGAGTTAGCTCGGGGTTAGACAGGCTCTGGAAATGGAATATCACGTACGTGTAATTGCCAACAGCGATTTGGCTTCCGTTGCCGAGTTTTCCGAACCACCAGTGCTCATCCTGTTCGTAAGCACCATTTCGGTTGCGATCCATGATCGGATACGTAAATGTCTCATTCGGGTCGTAAATGCTGGTGTCGATGGCCTCTACCCTGCCGGACCCAACCCAGGAGGCGATAGTACCGATGTGGCCATTTTCTCCGGGCACTGGGGGATACTTCCACTCTCGTTCCGTCCATCCCGCCTCGAAAACCTGGTACGCAGATTAGTCTGATGAACATGATACTTCTAGCACCTTGACTAGTCGTGACGTACATCCCAACGAGTCTCCTTGATGCCGTAAATCGGTTTGCTAATGACCCTTGGGAAATCTTGAGCCGCCAGGCTAAGGTTGAAAGTAAAGCTGGACGGGATCAACATCGCTGCGCATTTAGTTGTAGGTAACTGACTCACTATGGCTTGCTAGCGACTGGAGTGTTCGAAGTTGTTGATATCAAGAAAGCGTAATTGGTTTCCTCCAACGGCGTGACCTCCTTGCGAAGGTCACCACCGAGACCTGATCAGCCAGTCAGCGGAATGAAGAGTCGAAAGTCCTCAAAAATACGAACCCAGATATGGGACAGAGAGAAACTCTCCATTGCTGCCAGAGATGAGAACACGACCGCTGTACAGGGGGAGTCCAGACGCGTTCCAGCCAAGGGTGTCTGGGTTCTTGAAGTTCACTCTGGATGAAGTATCAGCGCAAGCCGCTATAAAACAGTTCCGGAACTTACGAGACTGTCTTGCTTTCTCCAGATTGCAACGTGAATTCCGCGGGGAAGCTGACTTCTGGCGCGCGCGTCTCGGGGATCATGTCAAAGAACTCCTTGACCCTCTTGGTTCCAGGAGCAGGGTTGGCGATAACCCGGTCAGCTGCGTACCACCCAAGGATGTCGGCCGAGACGATGTCCTCCGCAGAAAACTTGTAGGTCACTGCCTCTTCGTCATTGTTGGTGACGGAAATCTCATGGTACCGGTTGAAGTAGCGGGTGTCGTTCAGTGCAATCTTCTCATAGTCGATCACGGTCTTGTACTTGAGCACCTTGAAAGCATCGACCAAGCCGTTTCCGACTTGAGCGACACTAGCAGAGTGGCCGTAGTCGGTCTCGGTCAGACCATCAGCCCAAGGAACACTGATGCCGCTGGAAATGATACGCTTGCCTAGGTCTTTTGCCCAGGCATTTCCACTAGGGTGCGTGTTACGCCCGCCGTAGACGGAGACGTACAGCGCGGCCACCCCGGCAATGTACGGTGCAGCCATGGAAGTGCCGCTCTGAATGGTGTATGAGTCGTCGATCCATGTACTGTAGATCTTGCCTCCTGGTGCAGCAATGTCGGGCTTGATCTGAAGATCGTACAATGGCCCGATGTTGGTGAAATAATTCGGATCACCGCCGAGGGAGTATGTCAGCGCGACCGGAAGTCCGTGGTTGACAGAGAAATCTGCTGTGACGTTGCGGCCAGCCTTGATTGCTTCGACGATCTGCTTTCCTGCAAAACTGGTCATGAACCCAACGGTGCTGTTCGTGTTCCCAATCACGGGGTAGCTGAGCGGGCGCATTGTAAACTAAAACAAGCGTACCACCGACAAGAGCTAGATTCTCTTGCTGCGTGTGGATGTCGCAGGACACGGCGGCACCACGTCTGACGAGCACAATTTTGCCTGTAAAGTCCAGAGAGCCAGGCTCAAGCGGCTCGCAGGCATCAGTCGTGGCGTTGGTATCGAGAGAGAATGGAACGATTGGGACATCCACGACTGTCGCGGGGAAGGGATCGTAGCTAATGGGAGGTATGAAACCATATCTCGCCGTCTCTTCGCTACCCTCATTGACTCCGGAGAAGGTGGCGTCGAACGGGAAAGCAGGGAACGTCTGAGAGTCAACTGAGGCTACAGCAAGCACATTTTTGCCAGTCGCGCCGGTGCTGCTCAGGAACGGTCCGACTGTGCCAACGTTGCCGGACGCGACAACGGTGACGATGCCTTCGTCTACGAATCGAGATGCAATGACCGACCAGGCCTCTGTGGCCCACCCGATATTGGAGCCGACGCTGGCTGTTATGATATCCACCTGGTCCAAAGGTTAGCGACACTGTAACAGGTACTGTACTTCTGACAGGGTCAGCGCATACTCCATCGTCATAGGCGCGGAAAAACGCTTCAAGAATCGTCGCAGTGTCTGTGAAACCCTAGGCGTGATTTTCAAGCATTAGCCTTGTGGGCTGCATCTTCATCAAGTTGTCGCAGTGCTAATGCGACTCACGTATTGCGAAAAGATCTTGTAGGCGTAAAGCGTTGCCTCGGGCGCAACTCCGGACCATCTTGTGGCAAGCTCGTCAGATAGTGACAGCAATCGAGATGGGTACCTGACTTACCCAGCACCTTTAGCTGCGACGATTCCCGCAACATGGGAGCCGTGGCCCTGTTGATCGAGGGGGTCCTCATCAGGTTGCTTTTCGCCCTCATACGGCCATACTTGATAGCGCCGCGGTTAGCGACAAGAAAACAAACGGAAATCCCTATGCCACTTACATCCATCACCGGCGAAATCATAGCCTCCTTCGACTTTGCATCCAGGTCCAAAGCCATTGCCGAGCTGAAAGGATGAGGAGTCATAAGCGTGGGATGCGGACAGGGTGCTCTCCTTCAGTAAGACTTACGTCGTGGTGTTTGTACCATATGCCAGTATCAACAACGCCAACCTTGGCCCCCTTTCCAAAGATACCCTGTGCGTGTAACTTGGAGACACCAGTAGCATTGTGCGTCGTGTACGCTACATCCTCGCCCTGGATCAAACGCTTGCTTTCCATAGGGTCGAGCTTGACTGCCACGTTTGGCCAAACATTCACGACGTCAGGAAGGCTCAACAAGGAGTCGAGAGTGTGGCTCTCCGTCTCGACACTTGCACCAGTAAAGACCTTGTTGTCAAAGGTCTTGACGACTTTGACACCATCGGTCGACGCGAGACCGTCTCGGCGTTGAGTTGAGCCCTGGTAACGCTGGTCAACAGCAAGCACATTGGGGATGCACAGAACGCATGCTCACTGGCGCGAATTCCACGATGAAACTCTTCGAGATGGGCCGATTGTTGTCTCCGAAATCGACAGTCTCGCGACTTTTCAACGCGGAGTCACTCCCTGCTTCGACAAGCGGGAGTGCAAGGGCGAACGCAAACAGCCGCATTGTGGTCCAGACGCCGGGCGAGCAGGCGTTCAGGAAAGGACAAAAGCTCGGTGCTCTCATCTGCGTCACGCCCTTCAAGCCCGTGCTTTCCTCACCTTGATATAAGTGCAGACATCTCTGGTTTCTCTACTCCTCGTAAATACGCGGAGTGGTGGTCATTTCAGTCCATTGTTGATCTGAAGCTCAGAGGAAGATAATGCTCGTTTTCGGACGCATTTTGCGCAATAATCACGAAAGTCCCCTGTTCAGACTACATTTACGAGGTTACAGTGCATCACAAGGCACTGCGTGCCTGGATTGAGGTCGCAATGCCGTTGCCAAGATGTGATAATGAACGACCAAAGACCTGATCACGCGAGATGAGATGAACCACCCCTAGGTATTTATCATAACCCATGCCGACGCGACTCGGTCGCGTGCTTGACAGATCACGGGACGGCCTATGGTAAGAGAGTTTGACATTAACTGTTAATTGATCGCGTGCTGCACCCCAGCTCAGTGCTAATCCACCTTCCTCGTTCAGCTTCTTGGCACCCGCGGGAACGGATAACTCTAGCCTTATCACCGAGGGTTCAGTGCCTCTAAGGAACCTTATCTCAATTGGACTGTGTGTGCGAAACCCGAGCATTGCCTTATTGTGCTTACTACTCCATTCGTTAGTTGATTTTTGAGCAATTGCTTTCATGGCGATTGGTGGGCTAGATAAGGTAAATTGGTCTACGAAGGGTTTCATTGTGGCGAATCTTATTCAAGATGAGCGATTGTGTTTTATCTTTCCCGGTGGGATGGGCGATAGCGCCCACTGTGCGAGTATTCTCAGTCTCATATCTTCCCTACTTGTGCTCTCAAATGTATTCACGGCGTTATGTTGAGACTTTGCCTGTGAATGCGACAGCCCATTGAGCCGCGGTCGGACACTGTACCCCGTACCCTACCTCGCCTCTGAAATGGTTATCTGGCTGGAGGGTTCAAGCCGCAACGCTTGAGGATATCGCAGCCGTTGACGGTTCTGAGGCCTGGGGGCGTAGCTCGATTGGCGCGTCGGAGTTTGCCTGGGGTCCCGGGTTTGGGTGCCGAGCCCGCGGAGCACAAAGCGACCCCATCAAGTTGGTGAATACCGGGCGTCTGAACTCACTTTGTATACTTTCAAGTGATCGCCCGCGAGTTTCGGGCATGAACACAGTCAGAACAATCGCCGTGATGACAGTCAGGCCCCCGAAGAGGAAGTAGGCGCCATACGCTGAAGCAGATAACAGGATCGGAGTGATGAGAGCCACTAGCCAATTTGTGAACTAAGTACGCCATGTCAGTAACGTCGAAACTGAAGAAGAAGAGCAGCACTCACAAATGAAGACGCCATGCCAATCGAGTTTCCTGCGGCTCTGGTGTTGCCAGGTAGAATCTCGCTGGCGTAGATCTTTCCGACGACATTCCAGGTGGCGCAGTAGGCCATGCCGAATGCGAAGACTGAGATTACCACAACCCAACGAGCAGCTCCTGTAGGTCCCACCGCCCCAGCTGCGTAAAGGCTTCCCATAAGCATCATAAGTCCAGAAAGGATTATGCCACCGCTGATTGCCGATGTTCGTCTTCCCCATTTATCGGCTAGGATAGAAGCAGGGATAGACACGACCAGCATCGTGATGGAGGAAACCCCGGATGCGATTAGCGAGGAGTTGGACTGTGAGATGCCAGCCTGGTCGAACAATTCGGGCGCGTACTTTCTTGGTCAGTCTCTTTGTCAGAGATAGAGAACAACTAGGGTATCATACATAGGTGATTGCATCGATCCCTGATAATTGGATCATCGATAGGATAAAGAGCGCCAACAAAGTCCTCGACCGGTACGGCCCACGGAAAGGCAAAAGAAAGTTCTGCCTCGTGGAAAGACTAGGCTGTTCTTGCGGTGTGTTGAGAAAGTCTCGCCGAGCCTCGTCCATGTCGAAGTCAAGCAACTCAAGAGCCGCCACCGCCTCTTGCGTCGTGCCCCAAAGCAGTAGCCATCGTGGTGACTCAGGTAGAACTCGGCAGACAAGAGCAAGCATGATGGATACTGAGATCTGAACCACGTACGGGAGACGCCACGCGGTGCTGTCTTCAATCGAGCTGGTTGTGTAGCAAGAGAAGTATCCGATACAGATCCCGAGAGTTGACATGAATTGCGGCAAAGCGGCCAGTCGACCTCTCCGACGGGAGGGAGCTATCTCTGCGAGATAGACGGCGATGTTGCCGAGGAAAATGCCCTGGCCAACGCCGCTGACTGCTCGACCTAGGATGAACTGGCCCAAGCTAAAAGATGTCGTTTGCAGGAGTCCGCCAAGGGCGAAGAGCGCGGCGCCGGGTGATATGATACGCAGTCGTCCGTACTTATCTGCCAACTGACCGGCGAGCAGTGAGGGGATGATGCCCGTCAATAAGATCATTGAAACTGTGATCCCTCGAACGGTCGCGGAAAGATGTCCGAATGTTATCGTGAACTGTTCCATGTGTACTACTGAGCCGATGGTACCTGTGTCATAGCCATTAAGGAAACCTCCAAACGATAGGGCGATGGTCGCCGTCACGTAGTTCGGCATCAGTTTCGCAAAGTGCGGCATGTTGACACATTAAAAAAATGACTACTTTTCAAAGAACCCAAGGTAATTGTGTCGAAGTAGCAATACAACTCGCTGATGCAGTGTGTAGTTGGGAAGTCAAAGCCGGTGGTGGTTATAACCCCGCAGTAGTTACGCGCGTGTCATCTCACCCGTCGATCACTTCTACGCCCGTCAAGGAACTTCATCACGTGCGTGAGATGATAACAGCCACGGTCATAGATGATGAAGAGCTTCGAGTACTTGATTCTGTTCTTTCAGGTGTAATTACATTCAATCAGACGTATTTGCGGGCCAAAAAGTATGATTTAACAGCGCTGCCTATTTTATTACAACTCAAACCTCTATTCAATTTATCAAAAATGGTGGAACAAAAATCCTAATCATAGAGCGCTGTGTATTTTTGCTTGGAGCAATCAAGCAAAGTGCAATCGGTAATATTCAATGTTTGATACATCTACATTAAGATCAAGACTGCGTCCACTGCCACTGATCACAAGACATTGGTACTCCAATCGGCGTGTATGCATAACGATATCGAGATATTTCGTGAACTTCTTCTTCTTTGTCATACAGTATCACGTGAAGGACCACGTGACTCAATCTGCGTCAATCGAGATAAACACGCATTATTGGCTGTGTATTACAGCCATTTACATAGGTGTGATGTTGGCCTGAGATCGTTCTACTCTCGAAATGACTACTGATATGTAGCCGAAATCGTGACAATTCTTGACCCCTTGTGCTCATTGCGAATCCTCATATTCGCCGTCAAAAGTCGGCACGCATACGGCATGATTTACTGTTCTGCATTTCGAACTTCACTTGGAATGACATTTGCTCTTCGAGCGCGGATAATTTCTCTCTATGTTTTATCACTTTGATCATGAATCCTTCTTCGCATTGGAATATGTGAAAGCGGACGACGGCATTCCGCATCGTCCGGTCGGGATTGCCTCAGAAAAAGGAAAGCGGGGACCCAAAGCACAGAAATTTCGGCGAAAAGCCGAACAAGTAACCGGTAGCTTGGTCCGGGCCTCGGAAAGTCCGGCCGAAATGTTTTGACAGATTCGGGCCCGGCAGCGGGCCGGACCAAGAGGCAGAAAAAAGGTCCCTTTCATGAAGTTCCTTGAGTCGTGGCAGTTTCTCCTCCGCCGATCACTTGCATCCGGCGGGCGCCGTACACGTGTGAAGAGGACAATGTTTTGACTTTTGACAGCGCGTGCGACATCTCCCGCGGTAAGACGTTCTTCATTAAACTGTATTATTTTCCGTGAGCTTATTCAGCGTTTGCATTGGACTCTCGGTGGCCAATGCTACCCCCGTCGGTGCCCGCGGGCGGGGAATAACTGACTCGGCCTCACAACAGATCAGCGCTGTGTGGTCAGCTTGACTAATTCAACTTCATTGTATGAAAGTAGATGGTTAGAAGGCTGGAAAGAAGCCGAGGATGCTCTTTTGAAAAGGTGTGAGGCTGTTGTGATTTATAACATGTTCGGCGAACAACAGTGAGGTTGCAGCGACCATTTTTGATCGAGGCTTTTCCATCGGAGACGCGTCCCAGTTGGTGTCGGATGTGGTGCTTGAAAGGGGAAGGTCGATGACACCAACCCCAGCAGATCCACTAGACGCAGGACCCTTGACTCTGTAGCCCTAGAGGCATCCCACTCCCCCCTTTGGCTGTCCTGGATGAAAGCGTGCCCAATGGAACCAGACCAAGATTGAGGGACAGAAGGTAGCACGTACCTTGCATGTGCCGCGCGTGCCAGCCCTCCCACAGGCGCGAGAATAATTCCGGCCGACATCATGGCAAGGGAACGTCTAATCACTGGACCACCTCATTTTGACCCGAACGTGGGGTTCTCCATCTTCCTATACGAATACCGAATGCTCGTCGTGACAAACAGGAACTTCTGCCCAAATCTAGTGGAGATGACTTCACTTTTAGCGACCCAAACTTCTGGACACTGACCCCAGCATTGTCAGCTTTCATTCACCGCTAGGAAGAGTCAGACAACCTGTCAAAGTCACAAAGCTTGTACGCAAGGAACATTAATCGTCGGAGCTCGGAACACGGTCGAAATATTTCAAGTCATCTTCATGTGATTGTCTGTCATGATTCAGTGACGCTGCTCGGGATAGCCCCAGATTCAAAGGCGAAGTCCAAGTCTCGACCACTTGAGGCTTCACCTGAGAACCCACGACGAAGGGGACCTACCCGTACGGATATCCTCAGCGTATGCGAATACGGTTACAGTCTCAGCCTTGGTAGGTAAGGGGAATGGATTCGATAACAGACCCGCAAGCAATGTCACATCGTCGAGTGCAAGTTGTGAGGTAACACTCCGTAATACAACCAACATTATTCACGGGTCTCACTTTGAACGGTATTCAGTGATGCTTAAATAACTTTAACGCTTGAATATGAGATCTATCCATAATTCTATTCCCAGTTCTATACACAAAACAAGACAAAGAACAAGCATAACTCGCAAAGAAGATGTACGGGATGTGGTATCAAGGACAAGGGTGTATTGGCATTATATCGTGCGTATCCTCGGTGGTTCTAAGAGAAGACCTCCAAAACTCCTATCCGTTCCAGACGTCCCTGAGATTTGATGGGCTCTCTCGCAAAGTTGGCAGATGGTTTCTCGGCAGGTCCTAGGGGTATCGATGGCCGCACGAGCGTTGGTGGCAGCGGGCTGAGCCGTGGCAATGTTACGAGCCACTTATTTGTGCTCACCCTGGCCGATGCAGTAAGGGACGGGGTAGGTGGTGCTGTTGCAAAGGCGGATGACACCCTTGACCCAGGCAAGGTTGCCGTAGGACTGGTCAGCGTAGCTGTCGGAGGTGAAGGCATCGACGGTGGGGCTGTCGGTGCATCCAGAGAAGATGTTGCCAGTGACGCGGCGGACGTTGGGCTGGGAGACGACGAGGCCGTACTGGCCGTCGGGGACGGTGAAACGGAGGTTCTGGGACTGGGTGGTGGTCCAGGTCCTTGCGTAGCTGACGGACAGAGAGACGCCGAGGGCGATCTTGGCAATGGTGGTGGAGAGACCAGCGGTGACGGAAACGGAGTTGGCCAGGGAGTAGCCGCTGTCGACAGAGACGGCGACGTCGTTGCCAGCAGCAGTGACGACGGGGGAGACAGCAATGTCCCAGTTGAGGAATTCCTCGTCGGTCAGGACCTGGACTTCGGTGGACTCTTTGCAGCCGCGGCGGGAGAGAACGTCGCCGAGGGCGGGGGCGGGAGCAACGGGAAGGGCGGCACGGCGCTCAAGAGCGTCGTACTCGGAAGCCTTCATGACAGTGTGGGTGCCGTCCTCACCAACAACGATGACATCGTCGAAGTTGAGGGGAGCGGGGCCAGGAGCCGGAGCGGCGACAGCAGCGCCAATGAGGCCGGCAGCGGTAAGAACGGAGAAACGCATCTTGATGATTGTTGGTAGTTGGTTGAAAAGAGTGGAAAGTGGGTGGTTGTTCTTTGCAAAAGAGCGACTTTGGAAAGTAAAGACTGAAGAGTTGCTGAGTGACTCGTTGAGAAAAGAATGTGGGGAAGGAAGTGTATTGGAGAATAGACTGATGATGCAAGTAGAAGATATTCCGAATCTCCGGGTGGGAAGAAGGTGTTCTTATACAATGTCGGTGTCAAGATGTTTAAGCTTGTGGATGATACAATGTTCCCCAGTTACCAACTTAGACTTTGGACTTTCGCTCTCGGATGTTCGCAAGACGGCTTCTGCGTCTGTCAAGCCGCCCGCCCATGTCCATGACTCTCCATGGCATTCACGGGGAAGCGCACATGCGCGCGCTCGCCAGGCCGAAGGGGTTGGAATGGATATCGTTGCCAAGAATCCCTACGGGGCTGCCGGCATGACCACCATGACACCAGAGCGTGGTGATCGGGCCAGCCGGTCAGGGCTCGATAGGTTCGACATAATCAAAATCCCATTTGAGAGGACTTGTTATCATCAACCTGAACAATATGACTGAAGCAGGCCCAGCGACAGTACGACCATGCGCTGACTCGGATCGTGGCAGGGCGGCGATCGGTGAGGTACCGTTGTGGGGGAGAGCGCGCGGATGGGATGCTGGGCAAAGAGGCTAAGAGAGTTGGATATCAGATGGCCTGGGCTAATGTTGGAAAATGGGACGAACACCAACAAGGCAAAGGTAGGGCGTAGCAGTTTCACATTGAGATGGTAGACGCCGGATCCGGGTAGCGGATGGTGTTGTGCGCATGGAGTAATGTGCGGCTCTGGGGTTGTATCGCGTAGTCATCTGATCCATTGGACTCGCGGGAGCGGCTACGAGTCAGTCAACAACCGCAAGTGGTCCCGACTCACCGTTTCATGCAACGCCATCCATAACCCCCTACATAGCCTAATGCAGAAGGCGGCTGGAGATTATTTGCTCATGCGCGTCTTCTCCCCTGTAGAAACCCCATAGAGTCCACCCTACTGCCAAGATGCCCGTGTTAGACGCAGATGGCCACACTTGAACTCAATCAGCCCAGCTAGCAAGGACTCAAAGACGTTCAAGCTCCAAAGGGCTGAGGTTAACCCTGGGAGTTTCCTCTTTAGAACACACATTAAGTTTGATGACGGATGGTCTACAGAAAGAGCCCTGCTGGATTGCTGCACCGCCTTGAGGGGCGCCCAGAGGTCACATTCATCCACACGGTGAGTCCGCTCCTCAATGATGATCAAACTCCTATTGCGGGCCACGAGTCCGACGGAACTTGGAGACGAGCGCGCGCCGACAAAGGCGCGCGGATGTGGGACTTCGGCCTGCCTCATAGTGGGATCATGGATGATGGTCCTTGTCTCTTTGCCGAACGTGTTGGTCAGAGCATGACCTTGGTTATCCGAATGCGATAGATTGTCTATTGGGAAACATGGCAAGGCCGTGACTCGTTGTAAATTACCTTCGATGTTGCGACCGTGGATATAAACCTCCATAGGTTCCTCCCCGATATCATGAAGTTTATCTCCATCCTCATCAAACTCCACACATTCTTTTCTTCGGTCCAGATCCAGTAATCTACCAACTCCGTTCATTCTTTTCACAAACACCTCTGTTACAGTCACTACCTTACCAACTACCCAACAAAAAACCCACCCAAACCGCCAAAATGCAGTTCTCCATCGCCAAGGTTGCTTCTCTCTTCGTCCTCCTCTCGGTTGCGTAAGTCTCAATCTAGCTACCTTCGATACTTTGGAGCTTCCTACTAACACCGAACTAGTTCTGCCGATCTTCACGACAACTGCGCCTGTGACAACGGTGACAGCTACAACTGGCGCATCACCACCAAGGCTTGCGAGCTTTACGCCTCCAAGAACTACCAGTGGGGCAAGGGTACCTACAACACCGAGACTGGACGTGTAAGTTTACCCCACTCAACACATTCAGAAAGACTGTGGTACTGACTTCAGTCAAATAGTGCGTCCAGAACTCCGCCAGCGACCAGCTCGCCGGTAAGGAGTGGGAGGCTGCTTGCCGCGAGATCGCCAGCACCGGCTTCGACTGCGCCGACGGCAAGGGCCTGTACTGCAAGGCCAACCCCGACGACGTTCGCGGCCGCTGCTAAGCGTCTCTCGCTTAGAGATATCCTGGGGGGCCCAAAGATTCGGGAAAGCCATCCTCTCCTCCTTCACACTAGCAAGGCCAGCCTGTTCATAAGGCTGGATGAAAACAGCCCAGTCATCATGCACTCCACACCCACCATCCTTAGCCGGCTCTCTGGATCGTGGTGCCTACGAGGAGAATGAAACACAAGAGGCTGCCTTGATCTGGGGAGGTGGCTTTACAGCATCGGTGGTGGGAATTTTGGTCCGTTTAGTTTTTCACGAAATTCGAGGCGTTGCTGGTGTTTCGTATCAATACCTATAGATGTGTGGCATTGCGAGTCCTAAATATGATCGTCGCTCTCTGAGCATCTTTCATAAATCAAACAAATAGATCTGCTATGTTTTGCAATTACCTCGAAGTCCACCTTCCACATATTTCAGTTATTCGATATACATTTCTTTTGGTATCGAATGAAAATGCAAACAAACCGCAAAACTTGAGCCTTCAGCCACATAACAATGACGGACAGTAGATTTCGATCTGGGGACATATAGCTATAGCAATAATCTTACAACATAATTGCCATCATTCGGCACATACTTAGGTTGCCTTGTGCACTTCCCAGCTAAGAATGATGCTCAGAGACCGCAGTACGCTTCGTCCAGAGTCACAGGCTCTCCCAGCTGCTTGAAGAAAGCCCTACCAGAGCCTAGCTCGCATTGTTGGACTCGTGCATCTGAACTGATACCGTGACATCCCGCTCGCGGGGCTGCCGATGAACTGCGCCTCTATTTTCGACATACCGCTTGCAACCATCCACCTTAGCAGCTCGCTTCAGACCACGCTATCGTCAAGCGACAAAACGACCCGCACGAATAGCCAGGTATCGAGGCAAGGATTGCTCGCTTCTTCAGATACGATGAGATAACAGACTCTCATCTGTACTCGGTCAAATCCGGATTGCGGTGTAATTGTGTAAATTGAAAATGTGGATGATGGCTTTCTTCGTTGCCTATTCGTGAGAAAATGGGAAGGTTGACACGCCGAAACCAATGCGATTCTAGAACAAATGTCATGATGAGCAGCACGTCAACTGGCGTGGAAGTCCCAGCATGCTTTTGGCCAAACTCTAATTAAGGGGACGAATTCGGTAGCATCCGCGCCCGATTCGGGATGGGGGATGATGGAGACGACATGGGCCCTTGTGGGACTCTTCGTGGGACTGCGTGGCCGTGACTGGGGTCTACCTTGACATGACTCTCCAGCAACCAGAAAACCTGCAAGAGTCCTGGTTCTCTCCTGCACAGTCAACAAGTCTAACGTTCCAGATTTATTTCTGGCCTGCAACGTCACGCCCCTGAGCTTCCTCAATGAAGAGTCCCCTTTCTTGGCATCCCAACACGTGCCCGCTCTTATTCGATCATATTTATCAAATCATTAATTGCCATCTGTTTATCCTCTTTGTGCTCGGATACCGCGGAATGATGTTTGCTGGAGGATCGTTGTCTTGCGTACTCTGAAGGTGGGTGATCTGCTATTTTTGACCATCAGGGTGGTGATGTCGATATGAGTACGAAATTATGTGTCATGCTATAGCCATACATATGTTTATTCGCATTGTACGATGTGCAAGCAAGCATTGGTCTATGCATTTTCTCCCTTTCTCCATCTCTTCATCCCTATCTTTTTCTGCTAGGCACAAGTCAATGCCTCCTTCACATTTCCGTCTTGGCCAAGGATAGACGTGGTTGCTGCTGGCCGCAAGGAACGGGTGGTGGACAATGCGCCGAAAACGTGAAAACGTGTTGACATTACTCGTAATGCGGAAATGTTGTCCACATCGAGGATTTCCCTCTTTTTTACTTTCGGGCGGAGTCACGCGTCCGCAACTCAGAAATTCTGGGGCCGCGCACGTGTATATTCGGCCGATCGGTCGCTGTCTGGACCCGAACAGTCTGACCCGCCGTGGGCAGACAAACTGACTCGGTGAGCCCGACCATTTGGCCGGTGCTGACGCGGAGGAGGACTCGGAGGCAGAATTCTACTATCGGTTTCAATGACGGGCAGAATTGAACACGAGAACCTTTGTGAGTTAATATGTTCTTATCCTTGGGATGTTCTTCCTATACTACATGAGATACAGGGGATTCATAGGTATTACTTCTCAAAGTTGAGATTACCTCTGTTCTACCTGAGCCAAGTTTTGGCCCTTGCAATTGTGGAACAGATCAACTAAAGGCTCCAGTTGAATCATCACATCACCATCTAACCAGCGTCATGGACGGAAGTCAATCGCCGATCAACTCACTAAGGCGCTCCGCTATGCGATCATTTGCCGTCACCAGACTACAATCCGAGATGATATTGAAGTGCGAGATTCTCGGTCTCAACTTGTTTATCGTGTGTTTTGAGTCAGTCTTAACGCAGTTCTAAGTCAAAAGACCCCCTTCTGGCCCACCCCCCCTTTTGGCCCACCCTTTTACCCCCTTTTATACCAAATATTCTACTTCTTATTATACGTCTAATAAATCCACTTTTATATATTTATTTATTATAT
>MOOC01000236.1:0-61057 GCA_023376865.1 Colletotrichum filicis
CCGGGTGGCCCGTGTGTAGGTGCAGCGGGGCTAAAAGTTTAGAGTTTAGAGGGCAGGCTCTGATTGGTCTAAAAAGTGGGTTACTGCCCCAATAGCCAAATGGTACTGCCCCAATAGCAAAACTCATTATATAAGGCAGCTACGGGCACGTACGGTCGTAATTACCTACGGTCGCAATTACCCACGGTTACAATTTCTTATAGTCGTAATTACCTACTTAATTACCTATTTAATTATTTTTTTTTTAATAAGTAATTATAATCGTGGGTAATTGCGACCGTACGTGCCCGTAGCTGCCTTATGTAATTATAACCGTGGGCATTC
This sequence comes from Colletotrichum filicis, assembly GCA_023376865.1. NCBI lineage: Eukaryota > Fungi > Ascomycota > Sordariomycetes > Glomerellales > Glomerellaceae > Colletotrichum > Colletotrichum filicis. The sequence goes on from MOOC01000236.1 coordinate 325, forward strand.
GCAACCGTGGGTATTCGCAACCGTGGGTAATTATAACCGTGGGTATTCGCGACCGTGGGTAATTACGACCGTAGGTAATTACGCTAGGTGGCCCGTGGGCACGTATAGCGGGTACGGGTGTGGAGTAATGGCCCGAGCTCTGTAGCTATAAGCCCTCATTGGTGTAAAAAGTGGGTTACTGCCCCAATAGCCAAATAGTACTGCCCTAATAGCAAAACTCCTGCATATAGAATGCTGCTAGATGTCAGGCGAGCGACTGGTCTTCTTATATAGACATTGAGATACGCCGAATATCTCCTTTGCCTGTAATTCGACAGCTTCGTACTAAGTCGAAAAGCTTCTCAAATTCGACGAAGTTCCGTGGTCCCGAAGGACTTGGCTAACATACGAGATAACTCAACATTCTCAACTACTAGTCTGTATCGTACGATGCTATTCTCTAAGAGAATCATATTGTGGACCAGATAGACAGACGGCCCGAAATATCTAAGACGCCTTCCTGTCACTATCACGAAAGAAAGTGTTGTCACGAAAAAGATTCCATTCGGCTTTGTTTCGGGTCTACGAAAGGCTCTCCTGAGGTGGATCCGGGAGGCTTCACCTGAATGATGCTATAACAAGGGGCTTCAATGTCACGATGGAGGTTTCCTACTTATTCAAACTTTCCCACCGTCACCGATCGTGATAAATTGATAAGCCTGAATACGATCTCTTATTCTGGGTGGAGGCACGGAATGTGACTCCTTTTTTAGCATGACCCGATGCATGAAACTTCTTATCAACCCTCTGCTTGACCTTTGCTCTTGCAGGGTTCTGCAAATAGAGCCGTGAGAGAACGTTTGCCCCGTTTTTGAATCTCTTGCTGAGGTTTCGCTGCCGATGATTCCACAGTTGGTCTAAGGTATATTACGAAGCTTCTTCTGACATCTCCACCTGATTATCTTTAATCCAAGTCCGCATACGATCTGGGTCTAGTTGAGGAATCAAGATCTTGCTCTTCTTGAGTCGACAGAGCTATCGCCGTCTCGGAGAACACCTCGACTTGAGGTGGTCTAGGAATCAGCCGCTAGACTGAGTCGTAAATAAAGAAAATCGAAACTTGCAACGGGGACTTGTCTAAAACGGTGTATGTGTGGGTAATTGCTCAAAAGCTTCTACTAAAGCGTAAATAAACCATGCTCCAAGTCTCCATTTGTTAAATTTGGATTCAGGGTTGACCTCGGCTTATCCACATGTTCCAGTCATGCTGTATCAACAGTGATGAACCTGTTTTGGCCATTGACGGTCGGATGAAGCGGATCATCCTGATCTGTACCCTGATGTATTGTTAGGTGTGCTCGAAGAGAATGCGCTCGGAAATCTGTAGGAGCCGGAGGATGTACATTTCTTCTTTTGCGGCATATCAGACTTTGCTGTCTAATATGGAAAAGGCCCGATCAGGTTGGATCAAAATACGACATCGGCCTTCGGATCCGCAACTCGCCGTAAATGCCTCCACAGACAAGAAATGGCCTCAGCTACAAGTTCGTGATGTGAGATGCATGCACTACCTCAGTATCGGGTCAGAGATGACCGCGAGCTAGCTGTCATCGCACGAACATTCGCCGCAGATGCAGACCTAGTCAGCCCCCATACGTCAGCGTGAAAGATTGCGATGGCGCGATAGCGTATTGATCATGGAGGCGAAGTCTCAAGGGCTGCATCACTGGTGGAAACAGTACTTCGTCAGTTTCCCGCGGATAATGGATGTTTATCGAGTCGATATCGCGTGGGACAGCTCGGCCGAGATCATTCAGGCTAGCATCCATGACGTTGATCCCCTCTATAGTGTGTATGTAGGCCTTGGGTTCCATGTGTGCGATTTGAAAGGAAACAACAGCATACGCTGAGGGGGAAAACGCTCGAAAATTATCCAAAGTTTGATTGCTGCGCTTCAACTCCCAGTCGCAATGCTTTCATGCATCTAGACTCTGTCGGGAAACTCCTCACTTGAAATCCTACATGTGCAAATCACTTTGAACGTTCTTAACCATCAATTTCGAATGTAGGGCTTGGAAGCTCAGCTAAAACGGACGGTCAATTACTCTCGAGGATAACTACTCTCTCCAGGTCAATGCAAGAAGGTTCCTAGACAACTCTGCTTCTTAGAACCAAGGTTTCTTCTTCTTCTTTCTTTTTCTTTTCCTTTTTCTAAAAAGTTTCCATACCTAGGCAAATAAGGTACATCAATTCGCGATGCTTTGTGCTGTCGTCACAAATACTACCGAACGGGACCAATATCCCGGCGTATGGAATTAGGATGTGCGCGATATGCGGGGTTTCGAGGAAGCGATCAGCAGTAGGGCAGGCTGGACAGCCGGACATTCTTGGTGACGAAGGGTTGCAGGCCCCGGACGGAAGGAATCCTTACCTGTTGTCAAGTGCGTGACTGGATTGGTGCATATTTGTAGAAATTGGCCGAGTTATGCAGTCTTCGCTCGATTTTGGCAATCTTCCAACGTATATCCCCAAGATCTATTGACGAGCTGGGAGATCATTGAAGCGCCGTCTTCGTGATCTCGGGGTAACAAATGGACTTCGGCATATCATCGATGGCGAGAGCAGGCGTTAGCAGGAGCAACTAAGTGCATCGCAGCTGCAGATGATGAGGGATGAATCATGGATGAAGCGATACTGACCAGACTTGAAAGTGATATAAATTCCAGTCGACTTTTAATTATTGCCGCTGGATTATACAGTAGCCACATGAACTCGATGATCGAGATCACCATATCATGGCTTCATTCGCTCCAACGACTTTCAATCTGCTCTTCATCCTACTTTTTGGATTCATCAATGTCACCAAAGCCGCCGGAATTGCAGTTACCGATGTCCTAGGACGACCTCAATGTACTGTGTTTGCCAATGGCGACCAAGTCAGCGACGTGGACAATATCTTGGAAGCATTTAATATCTGCGGGACATCTGGAACCATCATCTTTCCTGAGGATGAGAGCTACTGGATTGATCGAAAGCTTAACCCCATCGTCCATGACGTGAACATCCAATGGCGGGGAGAATGGACTGTAAAAAGATAACGCCCAAGCCCGAGTTCATCAGTTCCGTCCAAAGCTGACCTTGATAGTTTTCGGACAACATTGATTTCTGGAGATCCGATGGGTATTTTGTTTTCTTTCAAAATCACCGCGCTGGCTTCGTGTTGTCAGGGGATGGCATCCATATCAATGGTCATGGAACTGGCGGTATCCACGGAAACGGAGACGCATGGTATACCGCTGAAAAGGGTACAACAGTTGAAGGCCGTCCAATGGTATTGATTCCCAATTTACCACGATAATCACTGAATGAGGTACTGAGCTAATGTTTCTTGTTAGCCATTCGTGCTCTGGAACGTCAGCAATGTGACAGTCAAGAATTTCTACATCAGGCAGCCCCAGTTCTGGGCCTACAACATCATGAACGGAACGGACATGCATTTCGAGAATATATCTGTTAATGCTACTTCTACAAAGGCACCCTCGAGATATAATTGGGTTCAAAATACGGATGGCTTTGGTAGGTGGCGATTATGCTGAGATGATCTATGTGAAGTACTGACGAGAATTATGCAGACACCATGGATGTAAAGAATGTTCGTGTCAAGGGCTTCAACTACACCGGCGGAGATGACTGCGTTGCCATCAAACCCCGCTCGTACAACGTAACCTTGGAAGGCGTTACCTGCAATGGTGGTAACGGCATTGCGATTGGAAGCTTGGGTCAGTATCTCGAGGACTCAAGCGTGGAGGACATTGCCATGGACGACTTAACGGTGAGCACGACATGTCCATAGCCCTTTCAAACTCCATGACTAAAATAAACCCTCAGCTCAAACGGGGACCGGTGGATCTGCGCTACGGAATTTATCTCAAAACATGGATCGGCGAACTTGTGCCTCAAGATGGCTATGAAAGCGCAGGAGAATCCCGTGGCGGTGGCTGGGGCCGAATTCACAACGTAATCTTCTCAAACGTTCAGTATGAGAGGGTTAATAATGCCCCTTCTTTTTACCAAAACAATGGTGATAACGGGTCATTCGCTGGGACCAGTAACATGGAAATATCCAATGTCGTCTTCGCTAACATCACCGGGACGCTCTCTGGAGCGACCAACCGAGTCAGCCTGACTTGTAGCCAGAGGTTTCCTTGTCACGATATCAGTTTTCGGAATGTTGATCTGATCGCTGGCAATGGCACAACTACCAGCTGTACAGGCCGGTGGACTTTGGCCGATACCGTGACCGGACTGCCGGGATGTTGAGAGAGGACTGCGGACCATGTTGTCTCGCGTGACATCAACATCATACTGTACGTGGCTGAGATATGTTCTGAAGCTCCTTTGATCATATCATATCGTACAATCTCAAAGCCCTCTTTGCCAAATTGACTTAATCAGGCTGACTCCATATTCCTTGTCGAAGCCCCATGACCTTTGTGATAACATTGCTGTCTTTATCGAACAAACCATAATCCAACCCTATTTACTGAGTGTCTGAGAATATCTAAAAAGCTCGCATCGCAGTCCGTTATCCACGGCTGATTAGTGCGTACTTTTCCTCCTAGTTCCATCGGCTAGAGATTCCTCGGGAGTGTCATCTAGTGATTTCCTCCTGAATACATCTCGTACGCTATGGACGAGACTTAACCCTCTGTGTGATGAGTCTGACGACGAAGTACTCCAAACACTGCTTCGTCGCCGCACTCCTACAGATGGCTCCTCTTCAACTAGTCTGGCATCTGCGTAATGACCTGGGGAGGTGCATGTCAGCGAAGGGTAATAGTCATCACGAACCAGGAGAAGCTCACGTATGTTACCAGCTCCACCTCTTCCAAATGACACTCGTCGGCCACTCTTGATGTTCAGCTCATTCATTGCAGGTGGTTTTGATGTGATAGGTAATTATTGGGAGTTCGGATTCGGCATCGCACCGTTTCAAGAGAGCTGCGGGGCCTGCCTCTACTTATCCCCCAGATTCCCCAGATCATCCTCACCCTCGAAAAGCTGAAGCCATTTCGGCGATCCATCCAGATAAGCAACAAACCCCCAATTGGCTTCCCCAAGTTCCAAACCCCCACAATCGGATCTGAATGCCGCTTTCTGTAATGCGGGTGGTGTGGGATCTCCGCAAAGCTTGGTCCTTTAGCGCCATGATCTACACCTTCAAGATAGTAAATCGCGATGTGACTGGCGGCCGCTGGCACCATTGAACCAGGGACGGAAAGGAAGTCTCACACGTTCTGTTGATGATGTCATGAATGGCTGATGCAGAAAATAATAGACCGACCTGGGCTTGGTGTCTTTGGACTAGCCCGTTCGGCGACGGGCGTTTCACTTGTGGCTCTGTCCGTGGAACGGGAGCATTGGTGGGGTTGGGGAATATGGGATTCGTGCGTGCAAGTTGCGGGCCGTATCCTCCGTCTTCCCATAATACCGCGTGGTTGCTATGGCTCTAACGGCTTGACCTGCTCTATTACATTTAGGAAGAAGCATGCTCGTGAGTGAAGCGCAAATGAGCCCCTACCGGAAGTGATCTTTCAATAGAACGCCGCCTGATCTCGATTTCGATCTATTGATCTACCTCTTAACGACCGAAAGACGAGAATTGTCACTATAACTTCACTGAGTGTGCCAAAGGTATTGACTTGGAGGATCAACGGCAGTCAGGTTCTGGATCTTGGAGAGGAAACCCGGCGAATACCATGGTAGCAATGCTGGAGCGGGTGTGTTTCGTCGCCTTCATTTGTCGGTCGATAGACATATCTTCCAGCGCCATACCCCCTGTGATCCGCCGCGGTCTTCAAGGATCACACGTGCAACCGAATTCTATTACACACTGACCATGTCCTAGAATAGCGTGAAGGAATGTCGGGTAGATCGAGGATTACCTACCTTAGTTGGAGGATCCGGCAGCTTTAAGACCCGCACAAACAAACTAGACTGAGTCGAGACTGAACGGATCCAGTTCCTTGACATTGATAATGGGACACCAGAGAAGTTTGAGATACTACCTAGCAAAGCGGAATTGTGTATGTAAGTGAGGTAGTTGATGAACCACTCCGGTGGAGGTCACATTTGAAAGACCCGATTTCAGACATTTCATCTGCATGGGCATTGCACAAATAGCGCGGCATGAAACTTGACTGGCAATTCTTTTGCTGTCTCCTGGATACCGGTTTGCATTGCTGCCGCTTCCGCCTACCTTACCTGGAGACAACGAGAAAACTTCAGGATTGCTGTGACTGAATTATGCGATGGTGCCACGAGAAGAGAGAAATAACGGATGATCAGCACTCATTGGGCATTCTACCTTGCTTCCACACGTAGATTCAGAGTTCCATGGGGAGGTAGTAATAGCATCATTCCTCGTGAATGGTTGCAATACGAGGTGGGGGCGCCCAGTTTTTACATCCATTCCTCTCATAGTTTTCCTCGTGAAAAGCCTGGGCCTCGTGGGGCGTACTCAGTGCATCCTGCAGGTAGTAAGCGTTCAACTGCATCATTGCATCAATTTTAGTTTAGGGGCATATTGTATAGACGTCGAAACGTCCGTACATTATTCTTGAGACCAATCATCCGATCCTCGCATAAGTCATGGTGCCTTTGCATATGAACTTTGAGCTGCCTGTGGCCTCACCATCCACAGTGTCTTGATTTGCTTGACAGTTTGTTCGGCTGAACACGTGGGTACCAGGAGAGACTATTCCAAGGCAACACACCAATAGACTAAAAGCAAGCACGCGAGCGGCAGCTCCGGATCTTGTTGCGAAAATTAGCCCAAAGACATAGGGCATACGAAACAACTCTAGTGAAGGACGGTCCTCTTGGAAGACCCTCTTGGGGCCATGGGAGACTTCAACTCGTGACTCGCAGCATTGATAGCAAAACGGCTCCTATTCGGCATGACACCCCACATCTACCCGGATCCGGCATCCGTGTACTGCCCATCCCTCGGAAGCTGACCCCACCATGTCGGGCTCGATGACCTGACCGGTGTAAAACGTAGCCTATCGTATGACCTCGAAGCCGCGGACTCGGTAACGGAATGGTAGCGTGCGTTCCCGGGACCAAAGGCCTGGGCCGTTCCACGAGAGAATCAGACGATTTCGAGCCTGCCGCTGTGACTGGACGTTTTTGGCTTGCACAAAAAGAAAGTTGACAAGTGAGGGACTCAGGAAAGAAATTTTGCATTTGAACGGTCACTAGATCAAAACGACTTCTAGCTCAGCCTCAAATGGGGGGGGGAGTCCACCAACGTCATGAAATGGGAGCGAGCTTTAGGCCGTTCGGGAACTTTTGTACCATTAGCGTCTCAGAAGTGATAGGGGCTTGGCTAGAATTCTAGACTCCAGCCAGTCACTTGAACCAGCATGCCAAACCTGGCAATGTTTTGGTGTGGTCTTCGTGATGGTTGCAGATATTCGGCGTCGTTCAACTAGCTGCATGTGAGCGAGAGTGAGATGCTGAGAACAATTTTCTGAGCTCAACGTGTAAATTAATTTTGTATTATTCGTACAGACGAAACCTTTGCAGTCGTCACAAGAGAGTAACAGATTGAGTGAAAATATTTCAACATGATAGTAACGCCGGCTCTTAGAAAAGACAGTCGAGAAAGATCTCATGAGAATCCTAATGTTCCCGTCACCTCGTAGTAGCACGAGTATATGGGCGTCAGGTCCTGCGTCACCTCCGGCTTGCGTACGATTTCAACACAAGACTTTTGACGACGGAGGGCCTTGACCTTGTCTGCACTCGTATCCCTTCGTGGAGGTTTCGTAGCCATGCTCTCGACGTACTCCTTCAGCTGGTCAGCCAACAGTACTGCTCTAGCCTTGCGCTCATACACGGTGACATCGTCGAAATCATTAGCCTCCTCTTCGTCGAGCTCCCCCAAGCCACGCCTGTGTGTCGCGAACCGTAGTGGTGTCTTGACTGCTTTCACTTTACGCACAAAGTCGCGACGGCGAAGGTGATATCTGGACGACCTGGCGCTCCAGAAGTCTTTCGACATCTGTCCCAGCTCCTCGGCACGAGCAGACGCCAGGCCTGCGGGCGTGACGTTCACGTTGCATTTCCAAGACCCCGGCGCTAGCTTCTTGTCGGAAGAGACCATGGACTTGACGAGGTTCCGCATGCGGGTTTCGAGGAGCGCCCCATTGCCGGGAATAGTGTGGTCGACCAAGCCCATCCTCCGAGCTTCAGCTGGTGATAGCGGTGTCATGTCACGCAGCAGCTTGGTCGCTCCGGCTGAGCCACAACGTCCGGTGTAGGACAGGGAATGATATTCCGAACCGTGCAGGCCGATCGCACGGTAGGCTGGGTTGAGAACGACCTCGGAGCCAGCAAGCACAATGTCGCATGCGGCAGCCATGGCAACGCCGCCCGCTGCACAATTGCCTCTGATGCCAGCAACGGTAAGAATGTTCCGTGATGGGAACTCGTGAAGGAGGTAGTGCACAACGTCATCAATGCGGTTGATGTTGAGCCAAGACTCAAGCGCCGGGTCCGCAGCAGCCTCGATAACGTTTAATGCAATACCGTTGCTAAAGTATCCGTCACCCCCCATGAGCACAAGGGCGCTGAGTGGTCGTTCCACGACATGAGTGGATGCGATAAAGTCAAGGGCGTCAATCATGCGGGAGCACTGATCTGTACTCATGGCGCCGTTGTAGAAGTTGAAGTAGAGGAAAGCGACCCGCTTAGCATTGGTGAATGTCTGGAAGTCAACTGATATGTCCTGCTGGGTACCGTGTGAAGCTCGGGACCAATCGATCGTCGCCCTGGATATGCGATTTTCTGTGATGGCGTCGCTGTCGAGGATGCCCAACTCTCTCAGGCCTGAGACAGCAGGTACTTTTGGCCATAGCATCGTGTCGGTCTTCTTCTTCACATGACGAATGTGAGTGATCCAGATGGCCTTCTTGTCGCAAGTCGCAACGCAAACGGCGTCATCCCGGCAAGCTACAATTTTGCCAGGTTGAGTGTGGGCAGTGAGATCATTGCCTTCTTCGATGTTGCCGCCATAAACATAGAGGCCCGGACCAAATAACTTGGTAAGACAGCCTGGCTGAGAGTCCGAGCATCGAATCCTCCGGGATATTTCCCGAGCCGTGTGTGACTGAATGTTGAAGTCGCGTTGGGCCGCCTTGAGAAGTGGCCGATGACGTGTTACTCCGCCGAGGAAAGCTTTCTGCAGTGTGACAGAGGCGTCGCGGTAGGCAGGGTTTGCTCGGAGTAGCGGAGTGACATGATGCGGGGCGAACTTCTCAAATCCGGGCGACGGGGGTGGAGTGTATGGCGAAGCAGCTTGGACAGATGCCGTTTGTATTCTTTCAATGGCTGCAAGCGTGGCTGTAAGTGCAGCTCGTGTAACGGGACCACGGTAAAGGCTCGACTTCGTGACAGCTGGCGAGTCAATCTGCAAAGGGAACTGCTCAAAGGCCCAAACTGGCCCGGCATCGAACTCTTCCACAGCTTGAAGGACAGTGACACCCCAGTATGGTCGGCCAGAATCGCTCCAGGAGCCTTTTTGGAGGAGAGTATCGGGATCGGCCTCTGTCCCATCATCACCCATGAGCACCCAGTCCAAGGCACTTGGACCGGCGTCTCCAGGGGGACCGGGGTGAACGATTAGGGTGAGGTAGTTTTCGTAGATTTCTTTTGGAACACGGGCTGTGAGGAAAGGGCAGATAATGAGATGAGGTTTGGCAAGCTTGGCCGCCTCGATCATGACATCGTCTGAGAGGGCATATTCGATGGTGATTGTATGGGACTTTGACAGCGCCACATATAGACGCTGTGAAAGCGAGTTGTGCGCGGTACAAAAGAAGAGAATATGCATCGTGACGGCGTTGGACTGAGACAATAGCAGCACAGCAACTTGGAGAAGAGAAGCAACAGAGAGTGTGGGTTCCTTATTTACTTGCGAGGACGTGCGATCAAGTCGCATCATATATGCTGTTCATGATGGGGTGCGAGGGTCTTCAGGAGGAGGGGTTCCTCCATCGGAGACTTCAGCTTGTGAGATGCACAAGTGGCTTCTGCCCACCACCCGTTCCTGACCGGCCATGTGCGACATGAAAGTTTAACGGTCGCCTCCTGGCGCTTGCCATAAAAAAACATGCCATGTTCAATGCACCCCGCTTGTCTTGCTGAGTGGTGGTCTTTGACTCCGTTCCGCCTACCTCGAGTCCCGCGAAAGTGACCGTGGTATTGTTGTTGTCATCCTAGCTTCGACTTGGACCCACGCATTCACGCCAGACCGGACGAACCGGGCTCGGACCCAGGCGTGGTTTGGACGAACCATCCCAAGTGGCTGCTTTATCGGACGAGATGCTTCCTCTTGACTCAGGGGCGCGCGCTGAATTGGGCGATGACTGGTAGGCGCTAAGCTGAAGAGCAAAGGCTTTGCCTGACTAGCGCGTCCAGTCACCATCTCTAGTCAGCGACGCTCAACTGAACAAAGCTATGCAGTACAGTAGACGATCTGTTTCGACGCCATCGCAGAGCTTGGGGATCAGCAAACCCGAATCGAGTAACTCTTAGTCCACGGGGTCCGAGCATCTCTCGTGGTGTGGCTTTCACGGCATCCAGTCAATAAGAGGATGTGATCTTCTCCATACAGCCGAGCACGGCCCTCCTGAGGGTAATGTGAAGCTTGTGGTCCACGTTTCTCGGCCGAGTTTCCATAATCGAAGAAAGGTTGGAGGCGATTCCTAATCAGTCCGATGGTCTTTAAAGGGTCCTACAAATCAGATCGCGGCGACGTGATGCATGACTCTCCACATTCTCGATCGCGTGTTCGCCGCTTCAGTCTCTAGGAACAGAGTAGAACGGCACTAGTTTGATGTGACAGCGACGGCCGATGTGATGATACATTTGCTGATTGCCTTCGTGCTAAACGAAGGCGAGTACGATGTTAGGGCGCTCTTGGCATACCTGCATTCGTTGTCGTTGAGAAGCGAGCCCAGGGTCCTGGCATCCGGATACTGCGAGTTCTAAAATGACCGATGCCACTTGGGGTAGGTGAACTACCTTATTAAGGTAAAGTATCTATGGATAACAAGCCGTCTAGAAATGTGATTGCGCCTTTGGACGAAGAGGTACTTGCTGTTCAGACCCCAAACGAAATGGCGATACTGTCGCCCTCGTCAGGGGTCACGGCAATCTCTAATAACTCATGAGCTCGATCAACAGTATCCGCGTCTATCGCGCCCTCATAGACCAAATCCTCTTCTGCAAAGTTAAGTCGTGACAAGGAAAGGATGTACCGTTGAGAGCCGCCGTGGGACATCGAGAGCTTTGAGAGGATGTTTGCGACGTTGGCCGTCTGCGGATCTGTTACCATGGTATGGAGAAGCAGAATGATTTGAGATACTAATAAGGAGACGCTACTTCGGCCGTCGTCCAAGTCGTTTACACCATCGCGGCGATCGTCCGGGGTAGTACCCACGGCCAAGTTGTTGTGTGAAGGGAGACCGCCACTGGAGGTATCCACTACAGGGTCCGAAAGGTCGTACAAAACATCGACAAGCTCGCCCAGAGCTGTGACTAACCGGGGTATGACACTGACGTGGCCCGCGACCTGTCGTGCTCCATACGGGGTACGGGTAAAGGCCATGAGTGTTCGTAAGACTGCGAATCTTACTGCGTGCTTCTGGCTTATAGATGACACTGCTCTAGGTAAGTCGACTAGGTTGAGAGAAACCTTGTCGATGATCATTCTAGCAACTAGGTCGGCGTCTTTGCCTGGGATGATGGGGCCAAGGGAATCTGGCAGCGTAGAAGTGCACAGCATATCAAGCATGCCAATGATGTCGTCCAGCTGTTGTTTGGGGGTGAGGAGAATGAGAACTAGATCAAGAGTGATCAGCTGCCAAAATTCGGCTTGTCTCGTCTGCGCGCCGCCGTCTGCTTCGAGCATTGTCGTAGCGCAAGCTGCGGCAGAGGCGTTCAGCAAAGACAGGATGTACGTAGTATCGACGTGCTGCTGCAGGGTTTCTGTGGCTGCCCCTGCTGACACATCGCCATCCTGGCTCTTGAATCGAGCTTCCGCAACTAAATAAATAGACTGTTGCAGGGTAGGAACCAAGTCACTGACGATCTGCGGGACCACTGATATGGTCTGGAGCTGCAGAGTAAAGGAGAGGAGTGAGGCTAGGTCCCAAATTGGCCGCAAGAAGTTCTCTCTCAAACACTGGTTCCACATCTGGATGACAAGACGGGCAAAGTCTACCAGAAGTTGGACCGGATTCAGCGGAGTGCCCATGAGAGGCAAATGCTGGAAAATGAAGGACGCAAAAGACGTGGTCGGATCGGACGGGTATGAGTATCGTGATAATATGTCAAAAGTCGGTGGTTCCCCATGCAAGGAGCCATGGTCTAATATGACTTGGAGAAACTGCGACGCTGTTAGCCACAGATCCTTTGAGGATACGTGATGTAGAGGAACATTACCTCGAAAGGGAGAGTAGTAGGGGCAGGGCCTGGATACTGGAATGGAATGGCGGTGGCCCCTGTGTCATCAACCATGATTATGTCTTGGGCGTCTGTCTCCAGAGCCATGACGGGACTATCGACTGGCGGCCGTTTCCGTTTGCCTTTGGTGGGCGTCCTCTCCGACAATGGAATAGCAACAGGCCCGGGGTCCCGAGTTTTGCCTCTGTTCTTGGTCGGACTTGGAGCGATGTCCATATCGTCAAATCCGTCCGCAACGCCCCAGGTTTTGGCAGCCTTCTTAGGTGTGGTGGTTCCTGGCGCGGCGGACACGGGAGCATTCTCTCTTCGGCGAGGGCGGGTCGAAGCATCCTTCATGTCCCTTTGGAGGAATTGTAACTCCGTGGTGGCTTGCCTTTCAGCCGCAATGGCGGCTTCCACAGCCCTCTCTTGCCTGGCAGCTTGTTCGGCATTCTGTTTTTTGAGGCGGGAAACCTCGGCTGCGTGATCCTGTTCCGCCTTGGTTGAATTTGTTCGTATGATGGAGGCCTCGCCTCGTGCAGAGTTCAGCTCAGATTCGAGGGCCCTGAGCCGTTGCTGGAGCGCTGCAATGACATCGTTACCAGGTGCCGCGTGCAACTGCGACTGGGATTGCGGGGGATTGAAGCGAGCGGACGAAGGAGGTGCTGGTCGGACGAATTGGCTTGGTGGAGGTCGATACGGAGCTGCAGGGTGGGCAGGCTGGAAACGCTGTGAGGCTACAGAGGCGTTGTAGGTTGGCACGGGGGGAGGGTATCGCGGCCGCGAGGAGAGGGTCGGAGGATTTGCATGGGCTGGTGGAGGATTCCATCTCTGTTGAGGTGGTAGAGGCGGGTGCCTGGCTGCAAGCGGCTGGGGCGGATGCTGGTGTTGATGTTGCTGTTGCTGTTGTTGGGAGATGGTCTTGTCTACGGCGGGGCGAGTAACGGGAGGTAGAAGTTCGTTGGTGACTTCGGCATCGTCGAGGTCGTCATCTTCGAACTCTAAGTCATCGTAGTTCTCGACTTGGGAAGGGTCATGGTGCGGAGGTAGAGTTTGAGACTGGGAGTCCTGTTTTCTTTGTGCTTGTGTGAATTGAATGGCGTTGTTCTCAAGCTCCTGAAGAGTGGTGTCGTTCAAATCATCAAAGTCGTCATCGTTGAATTCGTCCATGGTCGCTTTGGAACGTCAAATTGCTCATCATCATGGGCCCATTGACGGCCGAACCTTACAGAGAGGTTGAGGTGGAAGATTATGGAGTTGGGAATAGTGGCAGCCCACCATCAGGCACCGTGGGCACCTCAGACAGGTGGTTTCCTTATCTTATCAGTGTTTGGAGGACTGTGAGACTCAACGCGTTGGAAGACGCGACCTCCAGGTTGAGGGAGGCGCGCGCTCAGCCACACCTGGGCACTTGCAGGAACAGAGTATCTCCGGATCACTAGCCACACAACCATCTCAAGTCCAATCATGTGACTGCGGCTGGTGAGCTCGGACGAATGCAGCGTCAAGCAGAAGATGGACGAACTTCGAAGCTCGCGCCTCACCCCCCAAAGCACCTACATAGTAAACCAAAGCTGTTGGCCAGACTTGGCCAGGTCGTTGGTTGCCACAGGATGGCCTGTGATGACATCAGATTGCGTCCACCCATTGATAGCTATCTCGGCTTGACCGGAGACGGCATAAGCTATACCGGCGGACTTTGTTGCCCAATCTCAAGCTCCACGTCAGCCACGAGCCTCGAAAAAAGCATTCAAAGATACTGTGCTTATCCGTCCGTAGCATAAGGTGCATTGAGCGGAAGGCCCTTGGCTGACCAACTCAGCAACTTTGGTGGGTTGGTAAGGTAGGATGATGCTCCTCCTTTCAGCGGAGCCCTGCAAAACATACGCGTAAGGAATTAAAGGAACCTTTCACCCGTTGCGTCTTGTGTGCATGGGGCTCCTTGGAGCTTGTGCTTTCGGAGGCGAAAGGTTCTTTCATGCATGGGACCTTACGCCTATCCGTGCCTGGCTTGAGGTAAAATAAAGCACAACTGTTCTGTCTCCGAAGAAACTAGCAGATAGATTTATTGGGGAAGAAAAAATGCAGAGATCAACGGAGATGACTTGCAGTCCGGGGACCGAACCGACAGTGCAAAAAAGTGGTTTGGCCAATGAGGCATCCGGACTATCAGCATTTCAGCATTGGTGGGAGGTGCGGTGTTGCCGACCGGCTGGATTACCTAATCTCCGCTCGGGGGGGAACAATGGGGGCAACCTGGAATGGTGGCAATGAGGGCAGGCAATGCGAGCGGACTCCAATTCCCATCTCCAGGGCTGCCCCCCCCCCCCCCCCCGCCAAGAATGCGAGCCTGACGTAGCTCTTTTACGCTAATTTACACCGTCATCATTCGCCCAGACCAGCTGCCCTGGCACCGTACCGTCTGTACGGATAATCTGTAACGTAGGCTGTAGGTAGGTATCTAGATAGAACATCTGGGGAACTGGGATAACGATTAAGAGGGAAAATAACGTCGAAAATCTTTTGAGAATAGAAATCGTGAAAGTACAGGTACAAGTGAGACAAATAATAGAATAAAAGTACTTAGGTACCTTAATTGGAGGAAGGAGCAACGCAGCGTACCTACCTAAGGTACCTAACAGCCCGAGTCCCGTGGACGTGGACACAGCCGAAGCAGCCCGCTTCAGGCGTGGGAAGGAGGTGGGTCCACTCGGGGATTCTGCGCCAGCTGTGCCTTCCCGCTTTCCGCCCTTCCCTTCTGCTCTGCTCAGCCTTTGGCCCTTTGCGTTCCCTCCCAGGTCTACGCTACCTTACCTTGCTCCGTACGGGTTCAACAAAAAATCCATCCACGCCGACAACTCCCATCCGCTTCTCCAACACGTCACCCACGACCACCTGCGATTCCGAGCTCAACCGTGCGCATTCACGCCTTGGGACTCGACTAGAATTTGCTCTTCCGACGTTTCTTGACAACTCGACGATAATCCGTTCCATCGCCTGTCCTTGCGACCCAACGGTCTAATTTGCGCCGACCCTCCGCTTCCACTCTTCCCATCGCCGCATCCGAACCACCCGCTTTTGCTTCGCGACGACTTATCACGACCTTTGACCTTTCTCCCACCAACTAGGCTTGATCAACCTCACCTAGTATCGCACTTACCTACGAGGCCGACTCGTCGAAACCTCTTATCCTTTCGAGTATTGCGGAACCGTAAATAGAGACATGATGGCCCGCACACGGAGGGGCGTCAAGTTCCCTCACAAGGCCAATGGTCACGGCGAGGGGCGCCGCTCCAGCTTCAGCGATGTCAGTGAAGATGGTTCGCCCACCAAGCAAAGGTCTGGCGCAGCCCTGGAAAACATTGTAGAGGTAAGCTCTAGATTTACAGTATGCATCTGCACGGCCTCATTGCGATTGCCAGCGCCATCATCATCATCATGGTCATGACCATGACCGCGACCCCGTTCACATGGTATGGACATAGCTAACCTTTTGCGCCTGCAACAGCAACCCCAATCACCCGAGGAGGAAAAGCGAGCCGCATACGAGAAGAAGAAGGCCAACTTCCTGACCCGTACCTTCTGGACCTTTGTCATGTTCGCTGGCTTCTTCACTGCTCTCTTCATGGGCCACATCTACATCATCTGCATCATGACTGCTATCCAGATCATCTCCTTCAAGGAGGTTATCGCCATCGCCAGCGTACCCAGCCGCGCCCGCCAGCTACGCTCCTCCAAGAGCCTCAACTGGTACTGGCTGGCAACCACCATGTACTTCCTCTACGGCGAGAGCGTCATCTACTATTTCAAGCACATCGTCTTGGTCGACAAGGTTCTGCTGCCTTTGGCAACCCACCACCGCTTCATTAGCTTCATACTGTACATCTTTGGTACGTCCTTTCTCGAAACACTCCAGAAGATACCCTGTCTTTCGAGCACGCGCTGACTTTTGACCTCGCTAGGCTTCGTCTTCTTCGTCACCTCTCTCCAGAATGGTCACTACAAGTTTCAATTCACCCAGTTCGCATGGACTCACATGGCTCTGTACCTCATTGTCGTCCAGGCTCACTTCATCATGAACAATGTTTTCGAGGGCATGATCTGGTTTTTCCTCCCAGCTGCCATGGTTATCACCAACGATATCTGGGCCTACCTTTGCGGCATTACCTTTGGCCGCACGCAACTCATCGCCCTCTCCCCCAAGAAGACTGTCGAGGGGTTTGTCGGCGCTTGGGCCTTCACCATCTTGTTTGGCATGCTTCTGACCAACGTCTTGATGCGCTCCGACTTCTTCTTGTGCCCGGTCAACGTGAGTAACCTACGCTACTCCTAGATAAACGCTGTTAATATTCTAACAACAATCCAGGATCTCGGCGCGAACATCTTTACTGGTCTTGAGTGTACCCGGAACCCCGTCTTCATCCCCAAGACGTACAGCCTGCCTCCTCTGTTCTTCCTGCCACCCAACATGCACCAGACCTTCTCCTTCACTGTGGCTCCAATGCAGCTGCACACTTTGGTATTGGCCACCTTTGCCTCTCTCATCGCACCTTTTGGCGGGTTCTTCGCTTCTGGACTCAAGCGCACTTTCAAGATAAAGGACTTTGGCGACTCCATTCCGGGACACGGCGGCATGACGGATCGCATGGATTGCCAGTTCATCATGGGCTTCTTCACCTACATGTATTACCATTCCTTTATTGCTCTTCACAAGGTCAATCTCGGCAGCGTCATGGAGATGGCCGTCACTGGCTTGACTGTCGAGGAGCAGCTCGAATTGGTGAGAGGCATGGGTCGCTATCTTAGCAACCAAGGTGTTTGGGGAGATGAGGTATGTCCTATTGAATGCTGCTTGATCACGTATCGCGTGTGCTGACTCTCATCAGATTATCCAGTGTCTGGACAAGGCGTTGCAGGCCAAGCGGTAGATGTATCGACGTGGCATATCGACAACTGCTGAATACGAGCAAAATACTGCTATTTAATGACGAACTAATGCGACATCCGGCACATGTGCTAAGCAGAGCAAGGAATAACCTCCCGCTCCATTCTCCAGGAAAGCAAAGGAGACGGGCTCGGAGCCGGACGGTCGAGAGCTGCGCGCGGGTAAATAAAAGCATTTGCGTAACGACGACGACAACGACGGTCGCTGTACAAGAGACTTTTTTTGGTTTATGACGGGCGGATGGAATTTGCATGGACTAGTTGTAACATACCCTGTCGCGACGTTTTTCTTCCAACATACCACGTCTCACTCTTCAACTTCTGAGCCAAGCTTGACCAGGCGTGAATCCCGAAGCCGCGATGCCATGAATGAGTGACAGCCTGGCCCGAACTCGCAGTGCCCGTGGAGATGCCTCTCTCTTATCGGCGATTGAGCCGCCCGTTGCGGAGGCGGGGCCCCTTTCCAACCCCAGTATTCCTTGTCCGGCCATCCGAAGTTTGGACCGGGCCGGTCGGGTTTCCCGGTTTCCGGTATCCGGTCCTAACTTTGTGTGAGCGATCCCGGTCATGCCTTATCAAGACCCGCAACCCCGCTTCGGCCAAACACTGGGTAACATCTTCCGATGGACATTTCTGTCTTCCATTCGTAAGTGGCGTATTGCCTATCAATCGGCGGCCATCATTATTGCAGAGCTTCCCCAGATCAACTTTATCTGGAATACATCTGAACTCACAAATCCTCATTGAACCTAGCTTTCGCTTCTTCCATCTCGAAACAGATACGTTCAGAAACCACGGCCGGAGAGACGCTGTGCTCACTTTTCTCATTGAGACCGTTACCCTTTAGACTCCGTAAACCGGCGCACAGATCACAAGACCCACCATGGCTCCGTCTGCCGTTGTTAGCGATACCGAGTCCATCGAGGCCCGCACCGCCGCCATCGTCCCCAAGGAGGTATCGCACACCAAGCACGGCCATGAGCTCGCCAACAAGACGCCTTTGCAGGCCATGTCCCACGGCGATGTCGCTCTCGCCGGTATCCCCAAGTTCCCCGACTTCGCCTCCCAGCGCCAATGGCAACTCGAACACATGGCCGCCGCTTTCCGCCACTGGTACCGTGAAGACTACATCGAAGGCATGAGCGGTCACATCTCCGTCAGAGACCCCGAGCACCACGACGCCTTCTGGACGAACCCTCTCGGCAAGCACTTTGGTCTGCTCAAGGCCAGCGACATGATCCTCGTCAACCTCGACGGCGAGGTTATCGGCGGCAACCGCAGCAAGCCCCCCAACACGGCTGGCTTTTTGATTCACGCTGCCGTGCACAAGGCTCGCCCCGACGTTCACGCCGTGTGCCACAACCACAGCATCCACGGCAAGGCCTGGTCGGTCTTTGGACGTAGGCTGGAGATGCTGACCCAGGACTCCTGCAAGTTTCTTGGCGAAGCTCACAGCGTCTACAACAGCTACGGCGGTGTCGTTCTGGGTCCTGAGGAGGGTGAGCTGATCGCGCAGGCATTGGGCCCCAAGGGCAAGGGCTGCATTCTGAGAAACCACGGTCTGCTGACGGTTGGACGTACCGTTGATGAGGCTGCCTTTTTGTACACCTCCATGGAGCGAAGCTGTCGCGTGCAGCTCCTGGCCGAGGCTGCCGGCGCCAACGGGTTGGCAAAGGTCCCCATCACGGACGAGGAGGCACAATTCAACTTCGACGTTGAGAGTGACCCGGAGATTTGCTATTGCGAATTCCAAGTCTACTACGACCTGGAGGATGAGTTGACAAACGGCGCCTTCAAGAACTAAGGCTGCCATATTGACTGCAATTAACACATTGTTCTTCCTTCCCTCTATAGATTCCCTCATCATACACCAGCGTTCCAATTGAATCAATGTCAAAACCCTTGTTCACCATTCGGCTGCTTGTGAAAGTTCATGATACAAGGAGCGATGTCGGGAGTCACTCGGCATGGCCCAGCAAAGACGCAAGTCTCATGTTGCGAACTGTACGAAACTCGTTGAGATCGATATTTTCCATCAGAAACGAATCATTTCATTGATACCAGGCGCAAATCTTCAGTGATACAATCTATTAATCTATTACACCTCGCTATGCAGGAGGTCTACTATCCATAACAAGTCCTCTAAACATTGACAAGAGATTGGCCATGACCAACTGCCACCCTATTACTTCTTCTTCTTCATCATAAGCTTTTTAAAAGGGTTCTTTCCCTTGAACCTGAGCCAAGTCCCGACATAGACTACGGCGTAATTAAAGACGATAAACCCGCAGAAGATGCCAAAGTCACGCCAGATATTGCTGTAGTAAACGCTGAAGCCTGCGCCGAACTCATCACCCGTCGCATACTGGCAGAACTCGCAGATGCCCCCATCTCCAGTCCGAACGTATCCACCAGCCTGCTGGATATAAGGCGCGGTGTAGTCTTCGCACGACTGGTTGGGAGGAGGCTGATATCTTGCAAACTCGCCAGACTCGCACTGAACAGGTTGATCATGGATGGCGACTCCGAGGAAGGCTTCCAATAGGTAGTGGAAAGGGGTGAGCCAGTACATCCAAGCCCTCCAAAACGTAGGAAGTTGAGCAGCTGGTACAACCACACCGCAGAAACTGACGACGAAGAGGAAGAAGATGGGAACCAAGAGAGATGCGAGAAGCTCGTTGGGAGCGAACGCGGCTATGCCCTGGCCAAAGCTCACGTAGTATAGCTCGAAGAGAATGACCAAGAGGAATGCAAAGCCGGAGTTGAAGGCGGGAAGACGCCATCCAAACACACCCCACCACCAACAGTTGAAGTAGATGCCTCCGGCGACAATAGCATAGGGAATCTCGACGAGAACTGCCGCTGTCGTCCAAGCAAACCAACTGTAAATCTTCGCGTTGTTCTCGCGCGACTGGAATATTTGGCGGGACTGCAGAAAGACTGGCTGCAATTGCTGGATGAGCGGCGGACTGATTGTCAGAGTCATGAAGATTGAGAATAGCCGATTCTGGTAGTCGACGGACGCATAACCAATCTTGTAGAAAGTGAAGCAGTTGAAGAGGCCTGTAAGGATGTGCAACATGAACTTTCCGACAATATAGTTGGGCGTGCGCCAGTAGGCAGTGAACGAACGCTTGACTACCGCCACCGTCTGAGTCGTCAATGGCATGGCATATTCGCGGTCGTCCTTGAGGCTCTTTGAGGGCTCCACATCCTTCCTCCTTGCCAGCATCTCATCAACCTCTCTGGATCTCTCGTCCTTGTGCTTGGACTGCGCCCAGACATCACCCCAGTCCTTCCCTTTGTAGTTCGGGTCACCAGCACCGATTGCCTCCAGCATGTACTCGGCTGGATTGCTGCTTGGAGGACACTTGTGCGCGCCGTTTGACTCAAAATATTGAATCAGCTCTTGGCTGTCGCGTCCGAGTGGCCCATGATATGCAACTCGGCCTCCAGCCTTGAGAAGTAAAAGTTCATCGAATTCCTCGAATAACACAGCTGACGGCTGGTGAATTGTGCACAACACGGCCTGGCCAGCGTCTGCCAATTTGCGCAAAAACCTGACGATATTGAATGCAGCGCCGGAATCTAAACCAGACGTGGGCTCGTCCAAAAACATGAGGAGCTCAGGCTTCGATGCCAGCTCCACTCCAATGGTGAGCCTCTTTCGCTGTTCCGCATTCAGGCCTTCGCCGACTTTGCCGATCGTTGCTCCGGCGATATCACGCATCTCGAGAAGATCAATGATGGTTTCGCAGTAATCAAATTTCTCCTTCTTGGAGACCTCTCGGGGCTGCCGCAACAGCGCGGAGAACTGGAGAGCTTCTCGAACCGTCGCGGAAGGTTCGTGCACATCCATCTGCTCTGCATAGCCAGTTGCTCTCTGGAAGGACTTGGGTAATGGCCGAGCGTCGACCAAGAATTCACCAGTGATTTTGCCAAATGTGAGGCGCTGAGCCAGGGCGTTTAGCAAAGTCGTCTTGCCAGCACCTATGAGGCATTAGCAATTGCAAGTGAGCAATCTTTGGACTAGATCAATACTTACCGGAGGCACCCATAAGTGCAGTGAGTTTTCCAGGCCGGACGTATCCTTGGACATCATCCAGGAGCGTGCGCTCTCCCTTCTCGAAAGGTATGATGTACTTGACGTTGCGGAATGTGAAGACCGTCTCATTCCGAGCCACTTGTTTCATTGTCTCCTCGTCGCTCCTCTCCTTTTTCGCAGTGTCGGCTGTCATTGTTTGCGTACTGTTGTTGGCTTCGCCAGATTCTTCATCATCCTTCTTGCCACGGCCGCCAGCGGCTATGCTGTCCTCCACCTTCTTGGGGACTTGTCCACGCTTGAAGACGGTGATAGCGCCACCACCAGTGTTCGGCTTCATGTGCTCCATGCCCAAGGCTGTGAGGGCTACAAAAACGAAGAAAAAAGCCCATAGGAAACCGAAGTTTCTCCATAAGTGAGAACGAGAATATGTGAAGGATGCTTCGATGTAACTAGAGCCGGGCACGATTGTCTGGCCAGGCGGGCTTCCAGCAAGCGCACAGCCTTGGTATGCCGGCGAGGCGTTCGGCCCTTGAGGAACGAGGTAAGGCGGTACACATTGGAGCTCTCGGTCGTAAAACTCATTAGACATGAGACACTCGAAGCCGTATTGGATCCAGTTTATCCACCGCAGCCATCCAAACCAGGGACGCATCGAAGTTGGAGGGATAAGGTAGCCTGTATAGACGATAACGATCTGGACAGATACTCCGGTGAATCTTGTAGCATCGTCCAAGGTCTTGCACCAAGCTGAAATGGCACGGAAGAAAGCGTAGGTGACCATGGTGACCAACCAGAGAATAAGCGTGGCGATGAAGAACTGTGACGCAGTTCTCGCAAGATTGGACATCCAATAGATGATGATGTTGAAAAGAATAACCTGAATGAATACAAGTGGCACATCCACCACGGTTTGGGCAATGGCGAAAGCTGCTGGGCGGTAGAAAGAGAAGGATTTATGCTTGAGCAGAATGGGCTTAGACTCAAACGCACTCGTCTGTTCCGCCAGTGCGAGCAACGCGTTGAAAAGAAGCAGGAAAAACAAGGTTCCTCCACGGGGGAATGCTCCAGCAGCGGTATTCGGGAGGTTGTAGAACAGACTGCCCACGATGAGACCTTGGAACACCAACCCGCCCCATTTGCCAAAAAGGGACGCTCGATCCCCAGCCATGACCATGAACTGGCGCTTGGTGCAGTAAATGACCTGCTTGTGGAAGGGTATCTCGTAGTTCTTGGTCTCGGTTTTCTTTGATTCGTTCTGGCGGCGGTCTTCAACCTGCTGATGAAGCTGAGACTCAAACTCTTCCACATCCTGGATGTTCCTCCTGTAGGCCTCGCTATTCTTGTATGCCCAATCAAATTCCTCAGGGGTTCTTGGAATTCGGGACTCGTAGCCCTCTCGAATGTGGCGCTCGTGCTCGTCGGTTACCGAAGTTAGGAAGTCTGCAGTCGTCCATCGGTCTGGACAGTTGAAGCCGAGGTCGATGAAGTACTGCTTTGCGGATTCGGAGGGTCCAAAATAAAGACACTTCCCCTTGTCGATGAGAAGTACCTTATCAACAAGGTCATAAAGAGACTCGCCGGCTTGGTAAAGCGACACGGCGGTCGATGTCTCTGCCATGTTTGTCATGGCGCGAATCGATCGGACGTACTCCACGGCTGTACTGGCATCGAGGCCTTTGCTTGAGTTGTCCCAACCTTGAACGGATGCACGAGTAATCATAGCCTCTGCAATGCTCACACGCTTTCTTTCACCGCCCGACACACCTCTGACATACTCGTTTCCAACCTTCGTGCCCAGGGTATGCTCGATCCAGAAGAGCTTCGTGGCAACTCGCATGAACTCCTCGATGTAATCCTTCCTACTCTCACCATCAAGTCTTGATTCCTTGCCAGGGGTTCTCGTCTCTAGTGCAAAGTTGAGGGTTCTCTTGACAGTCAGGGTTGGGTAGTGGAGATCGTCTTCTGGGTTGTAGATGATTTCTCCGCGAAAACTCTTGCTCATCTCCTCAGCACGGGCGCCTCCATAAGTGACTTCGCCTTCAACGGCCTGGAACCCTGCCCTTTGATTGCAGAAGGCCTTGAGGAAAGTACTACATCCTGAGCCTGGACGTCCAAGAACAAGAAGAAGCTCTCCAGGGCGTACGCAACCGTCAAAGTGACTGATCAGCTCCCGGACCGGAGGCTTTGCGAATGCAGCCTTGGGCCCTCGAGTGAAAAGCATTTTGATCTTGCGGGGAAATCCGAGAAAGATGTCTCCAATCGTGGGCTGTAAACTGGCCCCGAGACCAACGCCTTTGACCGTGAGATCACGGAAAACAACTCCACTGTGCCGCGTTTTCTCCTCCTCGCTCTGTTCTTGTCGAGCTCGACCAAATATCCGAGACATAAGACGTTCAACCTCTTGCTGCTCCTCTTCCTGTTCAGCATCTGACTGGTGCGTGGCATTGGTTCGACGGCGAGACAGTACTCGAAAAAGGTCATCTTCGGTCAAATTGCTTCCTTGCCTGCGCGCCTCTGGTCGTTTGGTATTGCTGACATGGGTCTTGAGGGGCGCAAAGTGAGTGCTGTCCGTCGGCGATAGAGCATTTGCGGAGGGAGAGGATGCCGCCGATTCATTGTCGATGGGGGCATTCTTTTCCGACAAATCTTCTGCTCGCGAAGCTCTGCGGCTACTCGAGACCGCAACACCGTTGCCAGAAAGCGTGACAGTAGAAGAAGACGTGTCGTCGCGGATACGCGATGTCGTGGCAAAGTAACTCGTGGTGTTCCGGGTAATCTGGCTTGATTGTGTGCTTGTGGCATTGTGAGCGTTGTGCTGGCCGTGACTAGACAATGTCATCGGCGTAGGCCGCCCGCTGGTCGGAGCAAGACTAGGCGTCTCTGGGAAGCCGCCTGGGACGTCGGTGTCCCGAGGCGTAGGTTTCTCATCCATTATGGCTTTCAATGTTTTCCCAAAAGCAGATCGGAGTTGATACACCACTATGGTTTCCTGCAACGTGGTGATGGCGATCAAGCAACTGCAGTGCACATCACGGATGCAGAAGGCCCGGCGAAGAGCACGTTGTTGACGGGAACCCGTAAGTAAATAATATTGTCTCAGTGAGTCGATGGATTGTTGCTTTTCGTTGAAACCACATGCCAACAAAACGCCAGTCGACACTAGGCCGGTTCCAGAATATCGACTGCATCTTCAGGGGGTAGACGCGAGCAACAAAATCCGATTCCAACTGTAGTGAACTAACGGCGTCGGTCATCTGTTTCCGCCGACCGTTGATCTAGTTGAGATCTATGACGACGTATAACCAAGTACTCGCAGACCACGTCGGTCGCGTCAGCGCGACACTGGTGTTAGATATCGGCCAAGTGGAGACCACTAGATGTTTTCTTCTCCAAGCAAGGAGCCTCATCTGGTAAGCTTAAGCTATGCTTTCGTCATAGATCCACGAAGCCGCGCGATGGCGCTGACACGCTATGGAAAAAGATGCATCCCAATCGGCGATTAGGCCATTTCTTGACCGAGAAGTCAATCCCACCGGCCAGAATTCCCTTAATACGGACATTTTCGACCCCCGAATTGTGCGAGAGGACACCAGATTGCAATGTCTTGCGCTCATGTTCATTGCTGCTGGAATCATTGAGACAAGTCAATCTTGGCATCTGGACTAAAATTGGCTAGATTGCTCGGGCCCATGAGTAAAAATGCCGGGCGGGTTTGGCCGTGTTTCTTTGTGATCTGATTGGTCCACGGTTGACTCCGCTGCTCAGTGTCCTCGAAATGGGACTTGAGCTTCGTCTTCGCGTTCAGTCTTTTGCCAAGTGAACTCAGGCAATCGCACTTTGGGTGAAATTTGTCATTTAAATAAGCAGCTACGTATCTACTTTTTAGAACGCAGAATCAGTCTGAGAACCATCTTGAGAAGCTTTGGGTCATTTATACAAAGCCTCTTCTTGACTGAGATTGATTTGATAATTTCGCATCAATCTTCCGTTAGTCGTTCACCTCCAGGGATGCCCCGCATTCGCGATAGAAGAAGGCAATTAAAAGGCGGTTGGGCTTATTGGCTGCTTGGCATCTAGATCTTCAAGCTCATGAGTACCGTACATCAAGCAGGTTGTCAACTAAGTGCTTGACCATATATCTCGAAACCAGTGATGACCATGCCCATGTCTTCTCCTCCAGTCTGCACCTTTCAGCTCGCTATTCATGATTTACGCCTCCAAAGGAATCATGTTTGCAACGAATCAGGTCGATGACTCTGGCGATATACACACCGAGCATACTGGAGCCGTGAAGCTTGAAGTATTGTTTCGAGAGATCCAGACGCAACATACCAGGTTAGGTGTAAATCACAAAGTTGCACGGGGCTAGGAAAAGAGCTTGATATTGGTATCATGATATGGGAATATCATGATTAAAAAACAGAATGTCTCTATTGGCGAAAACGACATGGATATTGCTCTAAATTCTAATGCTTTTCTACCCAGAAAATGCAAATCAAAGTAACGATTCTAGTACTACTTCGAGTTTGAAGCCAAATGCGTCAAAGCCCATTCGCGCTGTGCGTCAATGTACTCCTGGCTAAATGTGTAATCGTTGTACCCAATCTCCGATCCCCTGATGTAGAACGAGAATCGATGGTACTTTGTGAGTGGAACGCCGTGCTTGAAACGCCAGACAAGGTCGGGGTTTGCAATAAAGCTTCTTCCAAATGCAACGATGACATCCCACTTTGCGTAGTGCCCATCAAGTGCCTGGGCAGCGCTTTCGGGACTATAACCACCAGCCACAACAACGGGGGACAAGTTATCCCAGATATCGAG
Organism: Colletotrichum filicis; assembly: GCA_023376865.1. Taxonomy (NCBI): domain Eukaryota; kingdom Fungi; phylum Ascomycota; class Sordariomycetes; order Glomerellales; family Glomerellaceae; genus Colletotrichum; species Colletotrichum filicis. The sequence continues at coordinate 26,627 of MOOC01000236.1, forward strand.
GATAAAGTCGAGTGTCTGTTGAGCAATCTTGGGATCGTGCGTAGTGTTCAAAAGCTTGGCCGGGTCGCCTCGAGCCTCAACAAGCGACAAATAGGCGAAGGGAACGTTCATCTTCTTCAGTTCCTTGACAATATATGTATACTGTCCGTGGATATCAGACGACTCTGCCCCTTGGAACGATGCATACGGAGAGAGTCGAAGCGCCACTTTTTCAGCGCCGATGACCTCAACCACTGCCTTGATGACTTCAAGAAGAAGCCGAGCCCGGTTTTCAATAGAGCCTCCCCATTTGTCTGTACGCTTGTTGACGGAGTCTGAGAGGAACTGGTCCAGTAGGTAACCGTGGGCTCCATGAATTTCAACACCATCGCCGCCTGCAGCAACAACTCTCTTGGCGGTGTCCGCAAAGTCTTGGATTACTTGTAGAATCTCTTCTTCAGTCATTTCCTCAGGAACAGCTGCGCCAGGCTCCATTGGCACAGCACTCGAGGAACGGAACTTGTAGCCGCGCTGCTTCTGGTAGTCGGGGTCTGCAGCTCGTCCTTGAGCCCAGATTTGCTGAAACCAGACACCTTTCTTCTCGTGAACTGCAGCAATGACCTTTTCCCAAGCAGCAACTTGCTCGTCTGTGACAAAGGCTGGGCCGTGCGGTACTCCAGTTTCTGGCATTGAAGTGCCAGTGGCCTCTGAGATAATCAAAGTGCCCGGAGTTGAGGCTCTGTCACTGTAGTATCGAGGAACAAAAGGTTTCGCCACGTGGTTTGCATCGTTTCGGTATCGGGTCAACGGTGCCAGAGCAATCCGATGCTCAAGCTGTGTATTGCCAAGCTTCAAAGGCTTGAAGAGCTTGCTTTCCGTAATGTTAGGCGATGCCATGTTGAGTTGATGATTTATGATGCTGTGTGATTGACGATGCTGGTATGTCGACTTGAAGCGGGATATGTTGACGGATAACGAGGAGAATCTATGCAAGTCGCTGTTGAAAAACAAAAAAACCAGTGCGAGTTGTCTCTATTTCACCAAGTCAGTCTGAGGTTTCTTTCGTCATTAAATACTATCTGCTATTCTAGTTGTTTCCTTGTTTTTGAGAAGGCCCACACATCAATCGGCGAGTCAGCCGGAGGACTGATTCGTGATGTTGTGGGCAACTCCGCAACTCCGGCTTGGCGCCTTACAAAGCGTGCAGCAGCTCCGTGATTCCGGGACAACCCGATCTCCCGTGCCGCTGATAATGACACATTTAAGTGGTTCTTCCTAATTTGTCATCCCGCTCTTAGTCATCGGAGATAGCCCTTTTCATCGGAGACCAAGAATGGCGTCAGTTCCGCATTTATGGGTAGCAACGTGGCTTTCGTGCACCAAAAGCAGGACGAGTTGGCTTGTTACTTGCTTTCACTCTTCGAATTTCTTCCCAACAGTCCACCGCCTTCTGAGCTTAATATTTTGCTGCCATGACTAAAGAACGTGAGGTCGTTCAACCTAGCAATCAATCTGAAATCACCTCGAAAAAAGACTTGCTCCGGCTGTTGAGGCTGCGCTGCACAGGCTCTGAATGATCATATGAGTTTGTCGGTCACATCTCTTTATGCATGATATTTGAATTTCACGTCCTTTCATGCGTCCGTCGTGAAAGGGTTGACAACATCAACAAGCTACACAGAGGCCTCAGTTAAGAAAGTGCTCGGAAAACGATGGGCCGTGTTATTCTGCCAGCAGCTCCCGCTATTCTGCCCCCAAGCTGTGGCTAGTACCATACAAACTACTAAGGCCGCCACTATAGCGTCTACTCGTCTCTATATAATTAGTACTTAATACTACTTTTAGAAGTTATTAGTAAAAGAATAATAGATTTTATTAGATTAATATAAAGTATAGTAATTAGTAAATCGATTAATATAAACTATAGTATAGATTTATTATTTTAAAAGTTAACTATTATAATAGAAAGTTGTTAGTAAATTGCCGTTGTGGTCGCAGCCACAGCTTGGGGGCAGAATAGCGGGAGCTGCTGGCAGAATAACACGCCCCTTTATCTTGCCTTGATACTTTTCGTCTAATTGACACTAGTCTGTTCACACATCGCGCCGATGATGGTAGTTCTCGATATCGCAGGCAATGGATACCGTGATATTATCCTTCCACTGGCTACGCAGGACGACGTCCTCGCCAGAGCGATCTCGGTAGTTGCAGCATTTCACCTTACCCGGAAAGCTCCGCATCTACGACAACCAGCTATTGCAGGACATCGTGCTATTCTCGAGAGGCTGCAGAGAGACTCATTGCATCTTCCTCCGGAGCGGATCTTCACCCCTTACACTTGGGCAACAATCATGGTGCTGCTGGTCGGAGAGACCATCACTGGAGCTGACAATTACCTTCACCTTCTTGAAGCGCTCACATGCTTACGACAATCTCCCGAAGCAGTGGACGCTTTACCCTCTGCTTTGCGAAATTTCTTTTGTCAGCAAGTCAAAATGTAGGCAAGTGTTCACCTCTGGGCGCTGAATGGTGCTGACCATCTCGATTTAAGGTTCGAGCTGTTTGGCTTCCCACTATCAAGCGAGGAGAAAGGAGCCCTTGTCCTTCAACGAAAACCGGATTATTATATGGACTTCATGACGTATCCCACTCTTCCTTCGGCGTCCGAGCACTTGGCCAACTTACAAATCATGCGAGCAGCCATTTGCGACGCCTGCATGCTTTATCAGCAGCGGACTGCATCCTCACTAGCGACGCCAGATTTTACGTCGCACGTGGAGCGGCTTCGCCAGCGAGTTCTCCCTCTCGAAGCACACACTCCTGGCGCCCATGCACTCGTCTGGACCTACTTTGTGGCTGCGTCTGAGAGCATTTTGCCGGATCACCGAATTTTCTTTTCTTCGAGACTAAGAGAGATTTATGACCTCACCGGTTTTGGCAGCATACCCGCCGCGCTGACAGCGTTGGAGACAATTTGGGCAATGCAAGGCATCAAACGGTGGACAGAGATCGCTTGCAAAGACTTCCCGGTATTAGTCATGTAACAGGTGACAGGTTCAATCTCGCAGCTTATGTTGTCTCTCTAAGTTTACGTGTGCAAGTTGCTTGAAAAGACTTCTCCTACACCGAAAGAATTGCCACTCTCTGTTCTATGCCAGCTTTGACCTCATAGGGACATGCTCTCCCCGCCCAAGATCATTCCTTACGGCCAAAGCCGCCCGAGTTCCCTCTTCAATAGCTCCGTCAATGAAGCTACGCCATCCCAAAGCCCAGTCTGAACTTGCAAAGAACACCTTGCCATGACAAGCTCTCATGTCATTCAAATGGTTGGACAAGAGACCTGGCCCAGGAAAGAACCTGGAATAAATGTTAGCGCAAGTGCTGAATCAAATACGAAGAGTTCATAACCAACCAGGCGCCTTTGGCAAATTCGTCCTTGGACCAGTTGTGGAATACCTGTAAGGCTATCAGCCGACAGAGCTTGAAAGAGCGGGAGACGCTTAGCTTACAATTCTCTTGATGTTCATGGGAGTCAGCCCCTGAAGAGCCTTCTTCGTGACTTCGATGTCTTCATCCGGCTCGAAATGGTTGTGCTGACCACCAAAAGCCACGATATGAGTATTCCCGGAAGGAGTCTCTCCGTCCCCTAGTGCATAGAAGAGTCCATTGTGTGGGTAGCTGATGCCTGTGTAAGACCTTAGGTCTCGGTCACGCACCTCAGCATGCACCTTGACGCACTGATTTACGTGCCCAATGCTGGCAGCAGCCTGTTTCCCCTGGGGTAGGGGCGGATCAAAGGTAACGTTGTTTAACACGTTCAGGGGGATGGCGCTGATCATCCTCCGCGCCTTGAATCTTTGGGCCTGTCTCGTGGTGACTTCAACTCCGGCAGTCGTGTTTCTCACTGTGGTGATTGGCGAGTTGAACGCATAGGTGAGGTTGCCCGTGGCTAAGGCCTCCTGGAAGAATCGTATGGCGAAACTGGATTGGCCGCCGCGAAATTTGTACTTTACGAGATAATCAATGCATCCCTCGTATGAGTAGGCACACAAAGCCCACCAATGGAGAAATTCGAAGAAGCTCGTCGTTTCGAGAGTTCCTCCGCTGCAGAGCAGAACAAATGATTCCACTGCCAGACGCTCATTTGGCGTCAGGGAATCCTGAATTTTGGCTAGACGATCGGCAACCGACATGCTGTCTAGTTTTATTGCCTCAGAAGAGAACTTGCTGGTGTGGCTGAAAGGTATAACGTTCTTGCCGTACGCTCCGTCGACGTTCACGAGTTTGCGAAGGCCTGACTCAACAATTTTATCCTGGATACCGTCAGCACAGCGCCTTGCTCGTTGAGGCCATCCACGCACCTCTTCGTCGTGGGTGAATCGCTGAGTTGTTCTCCCATTGGAGATATGGTACTCATTGATCCCGCGGGAAAAGTCGTAAGACACCTCCAATTCGTCCTGCATCTGGTATCGCATTATCTCGCGCCACACATTCGGCTGTCCCCAGAAAACCCAAGTCCCACCCATCTCAAATGGATAGCCTCCGATGTTAGATGACCATGACCGACCACCTATTCGATCGCGTCCCTCGAGGAGGAGTACCTTCAGGCCTGCGGCACGCATCATTTGTCAGTGGCGAAGGTCGTCAACGACGGGAGAAGTATTACCTGCAACAGCAGCATCTCTTGCAGCAGTAAGTCCGCAATATCCAGCACCTGCAACAATCACGTCGTAAGTAACGTCGTGGGCAAAGGTCAGGTTGCTAGGAGGCTGAATGGCGCCAATACACGGAACTCCAGGCTTCAGACCATCCTCCTCGGTCCATGAAAAGCCATCTCTCGATGCCATGGCCCAAGATTTGATGATGATTGACTTTGAAGGGAAAGACTTTTGGAATTGAGAGAAGTGACCAATTGATGAGAGGAGACCAACACACACACTCATGAGGTGGCAGAGCTTCCCGACTTAAGTAAGTACTGGGCGAAATTGAGGCCCGACACCCACGGACTTAGCTACCCCGTCTCGCAAAATTGTCATCCACATCACGACTTGACTCGCCAGGTGCCGCCCATCGGCGCGGAAATCTGGAACCTGCGCCTCTTCGCTTGATGAGATAAAGTATTGCCTGAACTAGAGGGTCGGTTGAGCGCTCGTGGCCCTACCCCTGGAAGCAGTCCCACCTTTATCAAAAAAAAAAGTCTCGAGAAATTCCCTATTTTGTCCTAGCTACGGCAGACTGCAAGAGGCACTCTGCCAAAACCTTTCCTTCTAATAGACCTACGGCTACCGTATATTTTAAGTATTAATAGCGCGAATTTCTTATATATATAAATAAATATTATAATAAATCCTATATATTATTATAAAGAATTGCTTATGACTATAAGTAGTAGGGGTTATATAAGGGCGGTTGTGCTGCTTATTAAAAGTAGAGTAGCTAGGGGTATATCCTCTATACTACTTTTTATTACTAATTAATTTCCCTTTTTTCTTAACTAACCTACTATTCCTTAAGTAAAGTAAGTAATCTACTTATACCCCTATAGTTACTTATTAGTAACTATATTTTACTTTATTATACTTTATACCCTTTTCTACTTTACTTTTCTTATTATTACCTAATTATATGCGCAATTATAAGTGTAATATTCGTAATTTGCTTATTATAAATATTAATTAAGTATAATTAGGCAATTTCTTTTCGTAATTACTAGTGTAATTTTTACTAATTAGTAATTGGGTAATTATTTTGCGTAATTACTATTATATTTTTTGCTAATTAGTAATTGTGCTTTTTCCTAGGCTAATATACGCGTAATTATAAGTATAATTACGCGTACTTACCTATTTATAATTTAATATTTTTTATTTACTTTTTTCTTTAGCATTAACTATTTATATATATATATTAATAACTTTATATAGGACACTCCCTTTCCTAATAATTGCGTACGCTATATAATACTTATAATAAGTACTTAATACCGCATTCTGGACCGTATTAAGGGTATATAGCTCTTAATAGCCCCCGTATACTAGCCTACGGTATACCCTAACGACCTTACGTCTTATAAAATAACCTCTTACTTCTTTATTAATACGTATACCTCTATATAATAAGTTCTTTATTATATAAATTCTTATATTATTTATAAACTCTTTATCTTCTTTTTTAAAGACTTTTTATAAGATCTATAACTTTAGTATTATATAAGTTAATATATACTACCCTATACTATTTTATATTACTATATTAACCCGTATAATTTAGCCCTAGCGTTAGATTAAGCTTAATTTTAAAATTATTAAAAATAGCTATTATATACTTAAAAAGATTACTATAACTCGTACTTAAGCTACTAATATTATTTAGATAACTATATATAGTAACGCTAAGATTAGTATTAAGTCGTGCGCCCGTTATAAAGCTAGTAAAGGTATGTTTACTAATTATATTATTTTTATAAGTAGGGGCTACTTTAGTTATAACTATATATTTAGTATATATAAGTATACGCTTATTACGCCTCCCGTTACTATTTATACGTTATTATATATTATTTTATATTTATTTATAGTTTACTAACGGTCCGTATTAATTTATAATACGCTTATTAAAGTCGTAAAGCGCGGTTATAACTATAAGGGTTATAATAAAATCCGTATTAGTGCTCTACTTAAGTCTCTAAGTAATATCCCCGCTAAATACCTCTATATAATAGTAAAAGCCCTTAAATAAGTAACTAAATAGGCTAAAGATAACGAAGAGGGTATATATAATAATATATAAGATTATAAGGAGAGTTACTAACTTATATAAACTCTAAGTAAGGAGTAATTAATTCGATATTCTTATATAGTATAGTATAAAAGTTTATATAGGTATATATTAAGATATAGTATAGTTAGGCTTAATACCTAAGTAGTAAGGCCCTTATAAAGTTATAGGGTACTTATTAGTTATAAGCTAGAGTATATGCGCTTAGTTTAGCTTATAAGAGGCCGTAACTAATTATATAAAAGCTCCCCCTAAAGTTTAACGTTTTTAATAAAATTATAGAACTTTTATTTATTATATATTATTATTATATACTTTTCGTCCTTTTTAGCGTTATAAATCCCTATAAGCGTTTATATTTTTATATATATACCTATAAGACTTTATAAATAAAAAGATACCCCTATATATTGCTATAATTATATATAAATATTTACCCCTTACTTAAAATTTCTTTTTTAGTTTTTTATTTTATATATTACTACTTTTTTAAAATAGTACGACTACGTATTAATCTTTTATTATATCGAACGATAATTATTATAAAGTTAGAGAGTAATTAAACTTATAATATAATTATTATATATATTTTTATAGTTTTTAATACTAGAATTATAAAGCGAACTTTTAAATATTAACTTACAAAATAGGACTTATAATAAGAAGAGCGTACGGTTTTTTTTAAGGATCTATTAATTCGTATTTAAGAATTATTCTTTTAATAATACTTAAACAATAAAAATATCCTTTTTTAACTCTAATCTAAAAGATTTATAATTACGGCTATAAGATTATTAATACTTTATTAATAGAATTAGCTTTAGTAACGATAAATACTAAAATAGCTCGTAATTATATAATAATAATTAGAAAAGTTCTTTTTTAGTATATTAAAAGTTACTTATTATACTAAAGGGTACGGTAGAGAGTATTTTTATATATAGGTTTATTAATAAGCTTATATTATTAGCCGAGATAAACTTTACTTTATATATTGCAAAACCTTTTTATAATAAGTCTAGGATCGGTTAAGTAAGATAAGGTACTATTATAAAGGGTTTATAACTCCTAGATTAAATTATATTTAGTTTTTAAATACGTATAATAAGCTTTTACTATTTGGATTTAAGATCTATATTAGTATTAATACTTATTTACGGTTTATTATATAGTTCTATATAAGGGTTTTTGCCTATATATCCCGGAATATACTTATATAATATCTTACTATTATTTAATAACGGGGATTTATATTATTACGAGTTCGTTTAAACTAAGGGAAAAAAACCGTTCTTACGTTTAGTATTTATTACTACTTTTTATAATACCGTTTAATAATAAAAAGTCTAATTATATTCCGTAATTACTAGATCTTTAGTAAAAGTATCTATAACGTTAAGATTAAGAGTTAGTAGAATTGTTTTTATTAAAGTAGATTAGTATATTAGCGGATAAGTAATATATATCTTAGTATATATAAGTATACTTATGTTTATAAAAATACTTTTAATTACTTAAGTTCTAAGGGCTATTTTATATAAATATACTCTCTAACTAAATTGTACTTCTATTTACGTATATACTACTAATTCGTTCTAATTTTATTAATTTCGTATAAATTTAGAACTCTTATCGAATTCGTTATTAAAAAGGTCGCCCTTATGTTATTTTTAATTAATTATAGTAACTATATTATTAACTTATATTACGAACCGTATAAGACTTTATATAGCTGATTAACTAAGACTAAGTTTAATAACTATTAAACGCTATTTAGAATAGTAATAATCTAAACGTATATCTTTTTTAAGCTATTTTATAAATTTATACTTTAATTATTAAGGGCTCCCTAATTATATTAGTTAAAAGTACGAAGTTTAGTGAGGCTAATTATCCTTATTTTAAAGCGTATTAATATTTTCGTATTTATTTAAAGTAGTATATATATAAAAAGCTCTAACTAGAAGTTATTTTACTTAGTAAACTATAGGGCGGTATTATATAGATTAAGTAGAGATTAGAAGACTTTAGAATTAATCTTAGAGTATTAAATAGCTTTATAATTACGAGCGATACTAAGGACAAAGAGGAATTATAAATATAATTATAGTTTATTCTAAACTATTTACTAACGAGAATGCTCGCTTCTATTTTTATAGTATATTAAGTTATTTATTATTATAAACTTTATTTTTTTATTAAACTATTATAATCTTATTTTTCTTATTATTTTTATCCTTTTTAACCTTTATCTCGGCCTTTACCTCCTTCTTAACGATCTTCTTTTTTTACTTAACTAATAATTCTTTTTTAATTTTTATTATTAGTTTAATATTAATACTTATTAAAAGCCGTGTTTTTAGAATATTTTTATACGTCGTTTTGCTTAAAGTTTTAGTTATAATTAGCTTTATACGACCTTTTCCTTTTTTTACTAACTAAGGTTTAATAATTAGTAACTTAATTCTAGTTTAAAAAATAATAAAAAGTTAGTAATTATTTTTTTTATATAAGATCGTAGCTTTAGAAAGGAATCTCTCTAAACTTATAGCTTTATATACTATTTTATAGTACTTTAAAATATCATAAGGATTCTTTATATTAATTAAAAATACTATCCACTTTATTAAAAGAATTTACTAGTTTATTATAAAATATAAAATAATAAATCGTATTATATTTTAATATAAAGTAAATATTAAGAAGCGATTAAACTAAACTTTCTTAATAAACTTCTTAATAACTTAGACGTTAGTATAAGTTATTACTTAGAAACTGTTAAGTTTGTTTTTAAAAAAGGATACGTTATATAATATAATAGAGATATTAATTATTAGCGATTACTTAAGCTCCTTTTCGTTTATTAAACACTTCGTTCCCGCTCCTTTAAGCTTATAAAAAGAGATTTTATTAATATCGAGGTTTATACGTTTATACGTTCTTATTATACAAAAAGGGCAGAGCTTATATAAGTATTATTATTAATGAGTTCTGCTAGGGGGGCTGTGTTAGTTGGCTGGGCGGGCTGTGTCCCACTTTTCCCAGACTGATCCGACCAATGAGAGGCCAGGGATTATTCCGATCGATTTCCACTACTGCCAATTGCCCACTTCCACTTCCACTTCCACTTCCACTTCCACTTGCCCACTTCAACCCACCCACTTCAACCTTGCCGTCGCCGCCCGCGAAAAGTGAAGCTATCGCGACTTTTTGATAGAGGTACTACTAATTAACCTAATTACCCCTGCGTAATTAATAGAAATCGAGATTCGTCGAGATCTCTCGATTGCCGTAATAAAAGCTAAAATAATTTTCGAATTATATAAGTTTACGTAAGCCGGTTCTGCATAAGGCTAGTAGTGGAAAGCTAGAATTAATTACTTACCATGGTTAGCCGAGAAAATGGCGATTATTCTATTGGTCAGAAAAAGTGGGACACAGCCCGCCCAGCTAACTAACACAGCCCCCCTAGCAGAACTCTTATTAATTAGTCGTTTTAAAATAGCTTTATAAAGAGGTATTATAAAGTTAATTAGTTTAATAATATTTTATATAGAGATTAGAAATTATTATAAATTTATACTATAATATTTATAAGCGAGCTATTAGTTTAATAACTTAAGTAAAAAGTAATTTTTATTTATAAGAGGGTAAAAAGTAGTAGTTACTTTTATAATAAAGTTATAAAGAAAAGAAAAGTTTTTATATTAGGGTACGATATTACGCGATTTTATATACTATTATACGGTTTAATATATTACGAAATTAAAGTATTTCTTAAGCTATAAATCTCTATAACTACTATTTATAGGTTACTATACTAGTCTAGACCCTATCCTAGGTAGTGGGGTGACTGTAAAATACGATTTCTGCTTTAACACATGAAAAAAGTGTTTTGGCGGAGTGCCTCTTGCAGTCTGCCGTACTAGCCTTAGGATACCTTCTGCACCCCGCACTTTAGCTTTGTCCCGCCATGCAGAGTGCTCGCGAATTTCCTCAATCCGGCAATTTCCAGAGCAGTTCATGAAAGAGATAAGCGAAACCCAATTGGCTGGGAATCGCTTAGATTCAATCTTCGGTAACGCGTCAGATAGCATTCGAGGCTTGGACGAGTTTCACTCGTCCAAGCAGATAAGACATCGCCGCAGATTCGGATGAAGGATACCGTCATGTTGCCTGTCATGAAGGGTAGCTCGTTGTTCAGCTTGTGCGTGTTGAACGGCATGATACCTCGTTATCTGCAACCCAATCTTCGCTGATGAACTACAAATGAGATGGGCAGCCCACTTGCGCTCTAGTATGAATTGCAAGTCCAGCCATAAGGTGGTCGGTTTTCAAGTCCACGACTCGAAACGACCGTACAACATTTCATTCACTCCAGCCGTGATGTCGCCTCCGAACAATGGCCACCTTCAGGCCCGCCTGTCTGGCCTCAACATGGTGGCAATGGCTTTTGCGATTCTGAAGTAAGCCCAGTCTCGTTCCCTCAAGGAGCATGTAGTTGACATACGCACTTCAAAGTACTTGGATTGCTCTAGCAGGCTCAATCGGACTTGTGCTTCCGTCTGGCGGGTCTGTTTCACTTCTCTACGGCTTCGTCTTTTGTGTTTTATGCAACCTCGCCCTGACGGCGAGCCTCGGCGAGCTAGCTTCCATATGGCCTACAGCTGGTGGCCAGTACCACTTCGTCTATGCCCTTTGCACCGATAAGTGGAAACGAGTCATGGTAAATCGCTCTCTTCAGCCCATTTTGGTTGCTCGATGTACTGAAACTGGACATAGAGCTTTTGGGTCGGCTGGACAAATATTGTCGGATGGCTAGTCGTTGTGACTGTCCAAGGGTTTTTCGCCGGTACATATCGATCCTTCGCAGCCTGCAGTTGACTATAGCTTACGCCAATCCAGCTCAATTCGTGTGCGCCGCGTCTGTCGTGGCCTCTAATGGAAGATTTGTCGTCACGCAATGGAACACATATCTAATCTTTCTCGCCATTTTAACATTCGCCACTGTCGGTAACATTTGGGGCAATAGAATCCTGGGCAAATGGAATGACTTCGCTAGTAAGGAGAGCCAAACCTCGAATTTCTGTTGCTTGTCAAGAGCTCACATCATGAAGTGTTCTGGTCGATTCTTGGTGTTATCATCATCAGCATCATTCTCTTGTCTCTCCACGATAAGACAAACGCAGACTACGTATTCACGTCTTTCAACAACGAGACAGGTTGGCCCGACAGCATTGCCTGGGTTCTCGGTCTTCTACAGTCCGCTCTTTCCCTCATTGGCTTCGATGTCATCCTCCATATGATGGAAGAGATGCCTAATCCATCCCGCGACGCCCCACGGGCCATGATTTACTCTATTGTTGTTGGAGGAGTGACGTCAGTATACCGCTCCCTTTACCACCTACTAGCACACTTACATATCGAACAGTGGCTTTGCCTTCATTCTTGTTATGCTATTTTGCTTCACTGATCCAACGACAGTCCTTGCAACCAACACTGGCATGCCCATTGTGGAACTCATGCTACAAGCAACTCGAAATCCGGCCGCAACCTGTGTGATGACCATTATGCTTGCAGTCTGCTTCATCAATGGATGCACTGCCAGCACTACCAGCGCTAGTCGGCTTCTTTACTCCATGGCACGAGATAACGGTATCCTGTTCCCTAAATACTTTTCACACATCACTCCAGGCCACAATGTCCCTACTAACACCATACTAATGTGCTATGGTTTCAACATCCTGTTCGGAACGTTGTATCTGGGACCCACGGTTGCCTTTGGAGCATACATAGCGTCATGCACTATCTTTTTGAATGTTTCGTATGCATTTCCCATTATCGCCCTGCTTGTAAGGGGGCGAGATATTCTGTCGCAGCATCAAGTGCCGAATGCACCATTCAGGTTGGGGAGGTGTGGCTATGGTATCAACCTGATTGCTGCTTTATTTGTCTCTGTCACTTCAATCGTAAGCCCTTTTTGCTTTCGTTGACAAATGGAAATGCTAATAAATACCAGTTCTTTTGTTTCCCCGTCGCTCTGCCAGTCAACAGTGATAACATGAGTCATCTCACCCCTATCCCCAGGTAGATTGGTATATAACTAACAACATAGCAGATTACGTCTTAATCGTGGTCGCAATCTTCATAATCATTGTTGAGAGCTACTGGCTTGCATACGGGCATAGATTCCAAGTCGAGGTGAGCATCATTGTCTTCTTCTTCTCATTCTCACTATAAGGGAAAATCGGTGGCTGACCCTTAGATTATAGGGAATTCATGTTATTCTTGGTCAGCACGAGAGTGTAACGGCCAATAATGCGTATGAGCTGGGCTTGGATTTTGGGACTACAGACCAAAAGACTTCGGAATGAGGGTTAGGATTAGACTTTGTCTATAGCGAAATCATTCGGGAGGATTATGCTGAGCGGAATCTCTACTACACCTGACAGTAAACCTGACTTACAATCTAGTTTTAGGATTAAAGGTCATGGCGTAAATTCTAAATGAATCTTCCTGTGTTATGCGTAGCTTTGTAAGGGGTTTTGTTAATTTCATACTTATCTAACACTGTATTTCTTATTCTCTTAATTACGAAATTGCTTTGAGTATCAAACTAGAGATTTGTACTGATGCCGACTCTAAATCAACGAGACATCTATCTCATTCCTCAAGTGCCCATTTATAAACTCTGTTTTATTGATTTCTTTCATTTAGGCCGAGTTGGAGCTATTATCCTTTTTCGACTCGCTGGCGACAGCAATAATTGCGGGTGGCTTGGGAACCTTTTGTCGGAAGACATGGCGCTTGAAGAAATAGGGAATAGAGTACTTGATCTCGTGGCTAATGAAGTGTTTTGTCGGAACGGAGAAGACCTCTGGTAGTGGGGGTTAGCACAGCGACGCAATTGAGGAAACAGTTCGACATACGGTCCAACTCTTCCAGTGTGAGTTGCTTAGTTTCTCGAACAAAACAGAAAATCATGCCCCAAGCAATTAGGTTGAGTCCAGCGTAGAAACCAACTGTGCCAGCGAGGTTAGTTACAGGACAAGGACCAAAATTACCCGAAAATACTTACAAGCACCAGTTGGAGTCATGGCAGTGCTCATGCGCGGGAAGGTCAAGCTGAGAATACCAGCTGTGGAGCTTGTCAGTCAGATTTCCTCGATATAATGATTGCATGGCTTACCGAAGGTGTTGTTAATGCAGACAACCCAGGCCATTCCTTGCTCACGCTGGATGGTAGGGAAAACTTCGGCAGAGTACTGGAAGGCGACAGGGCCTTCACCTAGGGAGTAACAGATGGTGAAAAGGTAGATGAATCTGGTTGACAGGACTGTTAGTCTACCTTAGGTGAGGTATCCATACAAGTGGTACTACTCACAAAGCGACAGGTCCAATCTTTGGCCCACGGTCTTCCGTTGGGTTCAACAGGGACAAGCCAGCAGCCAGGAGGAAGATGCACATCAGAGGGAACGTCTGAGGCTGTTAGTTTGCATTCAGCAGATTTGGCTCATGTTAACTCACGATCATGCAGAGAGTCCTTCGGCCCTTGGTGTCAATGAGGAATAGGGTAGGGATCGTCGCAATCACTTGGATGGCGCCGTACCCCAAGGAAGCATACAGGGCCTCTACGGGCGTGTATCCTGCATCGACGAAAATTGTAGAGCTGTAGAAGGAAATGATGTTGATTCCGCACCTAGGTAATTGGGTCAGCATAACAAATTAGGGATGAAGATTAGGAGGGTTCGCACATTTGCTGAGCAAGCATCACAGTGCTAGCACCATAGTTGGCACGCCTGATTCTAGGGATGGAAAAACAGTCCCACAAGCGACGGAAGTAACCAGCGCCACGAGCCTCCTTGAGCTCCTCCTCATATATAACCCACGAGTAGTAGAAATCTCTGGCCCCGATAATATTATGGGCTCGAAGTTTGCACATGGAGCGGAAAGCCTCGGCGTGTCGGCCGTGCTTCATGAGCCAACGCGGGGACTCGGGGCAGAAGAATATACCAATAGCCAAGATGAAGGATGGGATGAAGGCCGAGCCCAGCTGGAGTCGCCAGGAGATATCGCCGGTATCCTTGACAATGACATTTGCGCAGAAGCCCAGAAAGATGCCTGCGACGACCCAGAGTTGCCAGAACATGACGAGTGCGCCACGGACTCTGTGGGGAGCCATTTCAGCGGAGTAAATGGGCACAGTGGCGTTCTTTGCGCCGATGCCGATGCCCATCACGAAACGCGCTGCGAAGAGACCTTGCCATGTTTGCGCAAAACCGGAGCCGATCGGTGTAGCAGTAAGGCACAAAGCCGTGATGAAGATCTCGCCGCGTCGGCCAAAGTAGTGGTTGAGAGGATCGACAATAAAGGCGCCACTGCGTGCGGGAAGTTAGCAATTGCGATAGGACCCGGGGAATGATTGTCACCAACATCAGACCAGCCGTGAGAAAGATGATGGAATTGATCAGACCAATGAGCCACTCGTCTCTGGAGGACCCGCTGTTGATGCCAAGTGCCTCGTGGAATGTCAGGTTGGCACCGTTGGAACCAGTCTGATCCCAACCTTGCGTCGCGGCTCCGATGGCACAGAGGCCAATCGAATACCACAGCATCTTTGGGCCGTGCCATTTATGGTCCCGCTCATATTCGAGCGCCCGACGCTCGTCTTCGGAGAGGTCTGCAACGTCGTTGAAGTTGTTCATGTCGCGCGCGACCATCGCCGCGCGACCGAAGAGGGCGGCATGTTCACCCAGGTTGTGCGTCTCGGCGAACGCCACGGCATCTTCGACCGTTTGCTGTGGGGTTTTGCGCTGGGAGAAGAAGGCGTGTCAATGGTTTTGGGAGCGTTCCTCGACTCATGATCCTGAGCCTTGGCGCAAACAGGAACTCACCTTCAGCGGGTTCTCGACGATGTTGACGGCGGAGGCCTTTCCGCTACCAAGACCCTCGGCGAGCTCCGTCTGGGGCTTCAAATCGCCGCCTGTATCCTTCTCGAACGCATCGTCCGAGTGAGGGACGTGGTCGATTTCGTTGATTCCCATGGTGAGCTTGGCAGCGTTCAGATTAGCTTGGCGGGATCCAGAAATTGTGGCAGTTCACTGTGAAATGTGCGACTTGCGCCAATTGATCAACGATGAGCCAAGTAACAGTAGTAAAGCCAAGCAACGGGAACGACCATGGCCAAGTCTTATGTATTTCCGGCCAGACAGGCTGTCTCTGCAAGAAGGCGGCTCCATTAATCACAGTTCCAAGTTCCAACACCCAAACCCCAGACGCTTCCAACTTCCCCGCTCTCCGCACTGGGGTAAGCATGAGGTGGGGATTCATCCATCAAAGGCACCCAAGCAACAACATCAGGAGATGATCATCCGTATCTATGTAAGCCCGTCGTCTGACATTTCGGCGTGTCGGGGATATCGGTCCCAGCTGGACTCCGCCTTTTGTCAGTAAACTCGAGCTCTCGAGGCAGTTGGGAGCGCGTCCACGAGAGTTTGTAGGATTTCATTGGAAGGTTTGAGATGAAAGAGTGGAAACCAGTGAAGCTAGTGTTGCCGATCATGTCTTGGCCTTCCCGCCTGCCTCCTGATTAGATGTACTCCTGGACTTAAACATGCGTCATAGGTTCAATCAACATGGGTTTTCACGCTCTGGGCTGGCAGCTGGCAGGCACGCAAGCTGGTTCAACAACTCGTATCTCCAAGCAACAGTTCACCCCGAATCCAACGTTACTTACTTTGAGTGGGTAATCACCACTCCATTTTACCTACATGGAATCCAGAACTTTCCCCGCACGAAAGCCCGGTCTGACCATCGTTCTGAGCTTCGTTGGGGGTCTTGAAAAGGACCTAGGAGATTTGAATTATTCAACAAGCTGATGGCAATGATGCCAGTACGGTCTACCTAGTGTAGTCCTCATTCCCACCTCGGTCGACACAAATACGGAGAGCATCTAGGCGCCATTATACTACCCCGACAATGCCAATCCATGTTACCCTAAGGACAGAATAAATGGAAGTTAAGAAGCCGTCCCAGCCATCATCGCTTGCTCATCCATCTGCCGCTACACACTCACCTTCCTCGTACTCCAGCTGCCGTCATGTCTCTCAGTACATGTGTCTTTGATTTACAGCTCGAGCAACATTGCTCTCGTTCAGCATACACCAGACTGCGACGCGAAGATCCTGGCGGTTTGAAGACGACGCCGCAACTTAGATACAACTTAGGTACGATCTTGATATTACGAGTCGGGGTGCTACTAAAGTCTTTCGTCGAATCTGCTCACTCAGTGTTAGTCGAACATAGCCTACTCTTCAGCTGAGCGAAGGCGAGTCTACCTTCACGCTAGCTAAAGTATGTGGGCACAGTGTCCGATCGGAGAACCCTGGTCGAAGTCCGTTACCGTTAAAATAGGTCTACTATTGCCGGAGTCTTAGCAAGGCTCGCTTACCATAACGACGCCGGATAAGAAGGTGAATCGGAATGCCACATAGCTATCGGTACTCCTTAGGGAAGACTTTTAATCTACGGCGAAATCTACAGAGCGACTCTGCATTACCGCTCTCGGTAAATATAAAGCAGGGCGCAAAGACCAGCGCATTAGGGATTATGCTCTCGCTCCCGAAACATCAGTACCTTATCTAAAGTCGAACACGCTAGGCATAAGCGAAGGAATGATGACTGCAGGATTAGGGTGCTTGGCTTCGCTATTACTTTTGCTCCACCGGATGCCCTGACGTCGTCCTTCTCGCACATTTGATTTTTGCAAAAGGACTGACATGTCTTCAGCATGCTTATGCTTGGAGATGAAGTCTTCCCTGCTACAGTATTGGATTTTTCAAAACACATCTTTCACTTGACTCTTGGAGCAGTTTTATTAGTCTCTTGATGGGGCAACAATACTCACGCCCCCGGAAGGGCGCAAAGATGCAGGTCATCTGTGCAGGGCTATCGCGTACTGGAACCAGCTCGATCAGCCGTGCCTTAGAGATACTACTTGATGGACCGGTCTTTCACGGCGGAACTCAGTTATGTCTCGGCCCTGAAGCGGAGATTAAATCATGGATGAAGGTGCTCTCAGAGTGGCCACCGACGAATGCGGCCATGGAGCAGGAAATCCTGAACACTATACGCGTTCGCACTGACGGCTATGTTGCTATCACTGACGCGCCTGGTTGCAATCTCGTCCAGGAGCTTGTGACATTATACCCAGACGCCAAAGTCGTCTGCACAGTCCGTGATGATGAGGCCTGGGAGAGGAGCATGGGAGGGTTGAATGACGAAGTGTCACCATCAGCTTTGCACTTTATACTCTTTCTGCTTCCCACGATGCGACTCTTCCCAGCCTACGTTCAAATTCTGATCTCGCATTGGGTCAAACTATACGGAGAATCAAATCCACCAACGGTCAAAACATATCACCGCCATATCGCGTACCTAAAGAGTGTTGTTCCGCCGGAGCGGCTGATCTTCTTCGACGTACGCGACGGGTGGAAGCCCTTGTGCAAGGCACTGGATCGCCCAGTACCCGAAGATGTACCATTCCCCAATATTAACGATGGCAAGGCTATTCAGACGTTCGCAATGAAGCAAATCAAGCGGGGTCTTGGGACATGGCTTTTGTGTTTCAGTATCATAGGAGTTGGTAGCTTCATGCTGTTCAAGGCTTGGGGCACTCTTTTTTTGAATTTGTTTATTTGTTGAGCGACATACTGGGAGTGAGGGAGTCTCAGAGAGTGGTATGTGCTCTTGTGGAAGAATTAACAGGAAGACAAAATGATTATATTTTTGCGCCTTAGCTAACTTTGTGAGCAAAAGAGTCACGCAAAGTGTTCTGCTCTATATATATATATATATGTCTCTGCTACTTCCATGCTACTAAACGACCCTTCCATTTCTGAAGCTTCCAGCCCTTGAGAGTCTTTCTAAACCTCCCACATGTCGGACGGCTTCAATTGAGTATCCTATCGAGTATGAAGTAGCTTCAGTGTATACGTCTGTGGATTTCTTGGACGTCGATCCCATGTTGGTTTATTAACTATGCGTATCGGAGAAAACTGAGCGGTAGTAGTAGGGAATCATGAGGAATAGAACTCCACTAGCTGCTACTACCTGCTACTTCGCCCCTCAATATACTAATACCATTCCGCAGTCAATGGGATACCTCCGTGGTCATGATGATAGGAGGTGGTATGCGTAAGCCATCGCTCGATCCATTATCAATTCATAGTCCTGCGAAACCGACTTCTCATCGTTACACATGTATCCTGCTCTCCAGAGTTTCACTAGGATGCATCACTGCTTGTTCTGCGTACCACTCCCAACATCTCACTCAACCTTACTCTTCACACGCACCTCTGCAGTACTCTGCGCCAGGTGGCGGAGGGCATCTTGCGCCTGTGGGCACAATTCCGCTCGCTCCACCAGAGACACCCTCTCCGTTGAAATAACACTTACCAAGATCCTTCTCACAGGGGTTCCCAGGTCCGGGACAACAGTAGCCGTAAGCGTTGATATCAAAATTATAACAGGCCACAGGCTCGACGCTTGCGGGTTCGGAAGTAGTTGTTGGCGGAGCGGGCGCAGCCGTCGTAGTGGAAGGCATGAGTGTTGTAGGAAATGATGTAGGCTCTGGGATGATCACTGCGATGGACGATTCATTGTATACAGGCCCATTACCGAACTCAAGACCACTCAGCAAGTCGGTAAGAAGAGTAGAGTTGGCGTCGTGAAGGTCTCTGCAGTTGAAGTCGTCGCTATTGTAAGCCCTCGAAGTCTCGGCGGGGCAGTTGGAAGTCGTAGTAGACCAAGCCGAACGGGAGGTGGATGAAGGTCTTGCTGAAGGTGTTGTCTGAATGGACATCTGTGTCCTCTCAGGTTGATCCGACTTTGGTTTCTCAGCTTCCGGTTCCTCAAAAGTCTGCTGAGAGACGACAATCGTTTGGCCTGCAGCGATGGCGACCGTTTGTCCGCCCATTGTAATAAAACCACCTCCTGCACCGCCCACAACCACCATCCCAATGGCGACAGCAAGCACAGCACCGTTCGATACGTCGACTGGAGCTGCTGTTGGTGAGGTCGTTGGCTTCGTAACTGTGGAACTAAAGGGCGCTTCCAATGAAGAGCTGCTGGGTTTGTAGCTGCTCGGCTTATAGTTGCTAGACGAGGAATAAAGCGAGGAGAAGGACGGTATCTTCGTAGAAGAGGGCCTTCTTGTAGAGGTGGATCTCAAAGGGGTAAACGTTGAGTTCAACACAGGTCTCCAGGTTGGAGCTTGTGAACGGATCGGGGCTTGTCGTTTGTGATTGAGATTACTGCAGCTGTCGGAAGACGCTGGTGCGCCAGCATTTGGGAACGCTAAAACGTCTATGGTGAATAAAGCAAAATTCTGAGCGTTTCTCATCTTATCGGCGTCAGATAGACGAGCGCAGCTGCCGGACAGTTAGCTACACGCCGACAAATCATGAATGGAACCTGGGTGAATAGACACCCATGGACGTACCAACTTGGGGAATAGCAGGTGTCATGGCCGAATACGTCAGGGAATGGCTCTGACAAGTCCTCGGCAGGCTCGCTGGGGCTCGTTCCTTTAGCCATGTGCTGGACTTCGTGAACTAAGATGCGACCTTTAGAGTTGCCTGAACCAAAGCCGAGCGTTCTCTGCCATTCCTTGATCATCTCTGCGTTGTTGTTCTTCAATTCGAAAAACGCTGGGCAGAGAACAAGCACCAAGGGGCCGAATTCCTTGGTTGTACCGTCTTGTTTCATCCCCGTTGCTCGCAAATTGGATGCTAGCACTCCATCCTGGCACATTCTATCGTCGACTGGCGGGCAACCGTACACGATCGAGTCGTCTGTCGGTGGCGCCTCGTTGATGGGCGCTTTGAATTCGGCGTGGGTGGTCCATCGAAATGCCGCAGGAATGTTTGGATAAGGAAGATGCGACAATACTGTTTTGTAGTGCTGGTTGATGATTGCATCCTTCGTTGCGGCATTGGCATTGCCTACACGAAATTATAATTAGTCCACGTTGTCTCTAGAAATGATTCGCTACCAGAAACAGGTCTACATACTTGATCCAAACCAGGTATCAAATGAAATGGATGTTTCAGCGCCTTCGACTTGAAGCACTTCTATGGTTTTCTGGGCGAGCTCTTCTGCCTCGTTGATGGCTGCATCTAGAAGTCGAAGTTGTGTAAAATCACACTTCCACGATCCTTGCACAACATAGTAGGCATTGTCATAGGTGTTTGTGCTGTCGCGTTGTGCCAGTCCCTCGTCATTGGTGTTGATGACTGCTGCTGCACCGAGATATAGTCTGCAGGTGAGCAGCAAGCCCCAGAGAAGGCGAAGACGTGAGTTTGAAAGAGCAGAGCTCATAGTCAACGTATAAAGAACACTAATATGTGTTAACTGAGCCTGTAATGAATGTGATAGTGAAGGATAGAACGACGAGGGATGTAGAATTTGGGTATGAACAGTGTCTATAGATGTATTGCAGTTGTGGTACAATTGCCTGACCCCGATAATCCCTCCGAAGGATCCGACGGATACCGTTCGCCCTAAACTACGACTCGTGTATTTATGTAGATGAAGTTAAGTAGATTGAGAGACCGCGTTCGGGAGCAGGGATGATTGACTCGATGGCGTAGCCATTTTGTTGGTTGGAGTTGCGAATACTCCATACCAATTAGCACCGTGCACTACGGTTTTGAATTTCCCTCGCTCTTAGGCTCTCGGCCAATTTCGCTAATTCCCTAGTGCACACTATTAAGGATCATACTTTCTAGCATCTTGTGACAGGCAATAGCAAAAGGTTCGAAACCATATATTGAGGTGGGCAGCAAGTGAGCAGGAAGTGAGGTGGGCGCAACGCGCTTGCTTCTCCCTATGACCGGCCTCATACTACTTCACAGTCGAGAGTCTGAGGCCCGGCGATTAATATAGCATCCAACGCCGTATTTGAGAAGTCCTTGAGCTCTGGGAGGGAAAACGACCCACAAAAGCGGCCATCGATCTGAAAATAAGTCGTCGCCCCGCCTTTCGGTCTGTCTCGTTCGTTTTGACAGCCCCACTGATTCACAGCAGTCTGTTTGGAGGACACTTCCACCTGGCCCACTATTGGATGAATGTGCGTGTATTTTGTGATACAGCTATCTTGATTAATGAAATTTTACACACCAAAAGGATCATGACTGGGTATATATACGAATGCTATAGCATGTTCCATGAATCCCACACAGGGAAAAAGCGGATCTGTTGGTGCTTCTTTTCCAAGTATCTCCAAAAGCTAGTTTGTCTATCTGAAAGCCTCAAACATCAGAGCGAGCGTCTTTCTGCTACCTGTAGAGCTACTAACAATAAGCCTTCTAGGTGCCAGAGGCATATCGGTAGAGGACCTTTTTTGGTACGACACGCCCAACTCTTCCGCATAGGATGGCACAATCAGCACCATCTCAGCTGACAGCTCAACTATTGTGCCTTTCGAGGTTCAATGAAGTGTTATGCGAGCAAGCTAGTAAAGATCTTGTCACCGTGAGACATACCTCTATATTGATTGAGCCCGGGAGGCTCAGAGTTCTATCCGGAAAGGAGGCACAGGTATAATCCAAGGACTTTCAAGCTTCTGCAGTTCAAAGCATTAGATTCAGGTATGGTAAATTTTACTTTTGCACCCATCTCAAAACAAACCTTCAGTACGACATTGACATTTTCGGTATGGTGGGTAATACTCTCCGGGGCCCATGGGTGAGGTATCGGTCGAAAATACGGTGGAACTGGGTTACGTGCCATATTTTCAGGGTTCAGCTTGCAGTAGACATTCGTCATTTCACCGTCACTAAGGCCATCAGTCCTGAGACCATCATGTAGTTGCGAAATAGTTCTAACCTAAGGTACCTAACTATAGGTGGCATCGAACTATCCTAATAAAGTCATAAAAAGAGGTGTGTAGAATATTAATAGCGAATCGTTGCACACTTGGCTAAGACTTCAACTACAAGGCCTTGGACATAGTATCGAATCAGTCAGTCTTAAGAACCGCAACGGACCATACAGGCAAGAGGAAGCTGAAGTTGCCATCGGACGACTCAATGTGAAACACAACTGGGAGCGAGATTGGAGCTGCATCGTGGGTGTTGGCACTATCGGGGTTGTCGTGGCCCAGAATTGACAGCGTCACAGACCTTTTTCCTGCAATCTCGATATCTAGATGCTGTGGCTCACCAGCATAATTGGCAAGCTTCACAACAAAGCTGTTCCCAGCGCTTACAGCACTCCAAAAGACCGGATCAAATCCAGTATCAGAGATTATCTCATGTGTCATGGATCCGGCGTTTTGCGCGAAGAGCTGCTGTACCCAGTAGCTGGAGGTGTAAACTCTAGCGTCAGGGGCTTGTTTGAACGGAATCAGATTGGGCTGTATAAGATTAAGAAAGTCAATGAAATACTGCGTCATACAAGTACTAGATCGTGGAAAGCTTACAGCCCATTGCTGATGATCGACAAGACTGATCAAGGGTGCGAACGCCACATCTCGGATGAGGTCACTATTGCGTTCCAGTCCAAGCATGAAGATGGCCTCGGAAACTGAGCCCTTCATGTCCGACCACTGGACGTTCCAGCGACCCATTTCTCCGATGATGTATTTATTCCTGCGGGAGACATTGTCCCACTGGGCGAAGTTGACAATGTAGTTTTCAGGGACGACATTATATTCGTGGTAGTCGATCCACGCATCTGCTGAAATGGATCAGGTAAGCAGTTGAACCCAGTCGCTGGAGCAATGAGTTGGAGCTCTGGATACGCCGGACGAATAGCGTTATAGAAGACAGCAAATCTTTCGGGGTAGCTGCCACGACCAAAGTCGTCTTCGTTTCCGATTTCAACCCATTTGACAGGCCAAGGCTGCTCATTCCCGGTTTTGGCTCGCAGAGCTCCCATTGGAGTCGATGAATCGCCAAGAACATACTTTTCAAGAGAAACATATTAGATTGAGAAAAATTACGTATGTTGTGGACTTTAGGACTTACTTCGAGTTCGCGCATAACTTCGTCAACAAAGGGCCGCAGATGCTCGCCAGTGATATGAGTGCCGTCAAGAGAGTACCCTGAATAGACGTCCAGAAATGGCTCGAGTTGCATGTCATCACACCACTCAAAGTACTCATGAAGACCTGGGGAAGTTTAGTGATAAAGGGACTTATTGTGAGACGGAGAGATTATGGCCCTACCCAGAGCATCTGTGTTTGGATATCCCCAAGCTCCTGTAACGTGTTAGTTGATGTTATCGACTTGTGTGTTTCTCTTGATGACATACCTTGGTGACCGGGGCGAGAAGCCAGAGCACCAATCGTCTCATTCCACTTCCATCGATTCTCGACATTTGGTCCTTCTCTTAGGGTTGTTAGAAATCGTTGTCTGCCTGAGAACATCGCCAACTCAAAACGTACAGGTTATTGCCGCCGGGGAATCTGAGAAAAATTTCCCCTATGTTATCCACCGTCTTAGCTAGAGATGGCTTCAATCCATTATAACTGAAGGTCAAATGTTAGATGCCGATCCAAGATGGAAAACTGTTCTAACCACATACCGGTTGTGGAAGGTGGTAGGGTAGAGCTGCGGAAACGCGAACCATACTGAAGATCCGGCTACAAGCTCTGCATCACAGGTCATTCTGTATCCGATATCCGTCAACGATGAGAAGGTTGTGAGTGGCCGTTGATGAAACTCGGTGAATCTTTCGGTGGTAGTATCGACGTGAAGGTGGCGTTTCCAAAAATCTCTTGTGTGGAAACGCTTTGTAAGACCCAGGTCATTTGACTCTGGTAGTTACCACGGATAAAGATGTTATGCGAGTGGGGGCTACCATCAACCGGCATGCCCCAGTAACCCTCGTTGGAGAAGCCAACCTGGCCCGAGGCGCCACTTTCGACACTGACTTTCAGTGAATTCGGAACTTATGTTTTAATAGTACTCACATTTAAGGAAGGACGGTCGGAAGAACACTATGCGTATCACTGCAGATAACCATTTGTCCTGAAGGCAATTACTAGCAACAGGCTACTCTTCAGATAAAATTCCCCTATGCTATATCGAAGGTGAGTACATACGAGAAGAATTAAAGTACAGTGTGGCACTTGTCACTACCTTGTTACACGTTACGCGTGTCTTGAAGATATACAAATTTACGAGCCAAAGCTACGGCGATTCGACTTTCTCACTGAGTGAGCCAGGGGTTGGGATATCCCGGGTCTGTGATGTTAACCCCAATGATCGGGCTCAGCCAGCTGTCATAGTCAGTCGAGCTGTTCATATTACCTCCCCACTTTAATGCCCGAACCAAGATACGATAATCAGCATTCGGCAATTGGTAAATAGT
Organism: Colletotrichum filicis; assembly: GCA_023376865.1. NCBI lineage: Eukaryota > Fungi > Ascomycota > Sordariomycetes > Glomerellales > Glomerellaceae > Colletotrichum > Colletotrichum filicis. Next base: position 51,761 of record MOOC01000236.1, read on the forward strand.
TCCGTTGGCTAGTTCAACAACACCCCAAGACCATTCAGTGCTATAAACGCTGTAGCCTCGGAAGTTGGTAGCAACTGTTCCATGGGGCACATCGCCACCCCACAATAAGCCAACGAGGCCATAACTCTTCAACCCCGCCACATGGTCAAGGGTTTCCAGGTCCAGGGGAGGAGTAGTGACAGTCGTGTTGGCAAATACGGTAGCGTTCGTTTGGGGTCCCGGGAGATAGCCATATGTTGACGGCGTGAAGTTGTAAGCGGGGTTAGACGCTATGTCTGCAGGTACTGCGTCAAAGCGGACATACGCCGATGGTTGGTCAATGAAAATTGTGAGAACTGGGTCGTTGTCAGGAGTCTGTGTTTGGTTCTCGGCAACCTTCTTGGCGGGGAATGTGAAAATCGTCTTGTCGTTATTGCGAATTCCCGCGTCAGAAGAACTGATAAACGGCAGCAAAGGAACGCCAGAAGGGGGCACTGGGGAGACATCAAGATTCTTCAAGTCTCCTGTGTAGATATTTGAGAGTTCGCCGCGTGCATACGGGATTCCAAGATAAGGAATGGAAAAGTTCTCCTCTCCTTCGGTGACTGTGATGAGACCACTGTAAGTCGGCAGGAGGGAAACGTCGACAGTGGGAGGGGTAATTGTAAATTCTACAGTCGCCTTGCCGCCAGCTGGAACCGTAAGGGAGCTCGTTGTGAATGTCACTTCCGAGTAGATAGGATTGAAGTTGAGCGCCCAGTAGAACATGTCGTTGATGTCAAGACTGTTGCCATTTGGTAGTCCATTGACTTCCGCTGCAGGCTTGTGACCCAGCGTGTAGGTCTTGGGGGAAGATGACAAGTTCTCGATGGTGAAATTCCGATCAAGGGGTCCGGCTGAGTCGCGAAGGTTGAACTCGGTTGCAGAGAAAACGGTTTCCGATGTGACTGCTCTCAGGACGTTGACTAATCCCGAGCCTTGTTGAGCGGTAGTGGTGAGAATGTCGGTCGCGTTGTATTGCCTTAGAGGAGTTGCGGACGATTGCAAACGTCTCGCGATCTCCTTCGGGCTCAGATTAGGATATTTCTGCTTCACAAGAGCGTAGCAACCCGCAAGGCTTTGAAAAGTTAGCTCAAAGCCACCTTCGCTTTGGAAAGACGACTTACTGAGGAGTTGCCATCGATGTGCCCGAGATGACCGCATATCCCCACCCGTTAGATGTAACCCATGTGCTAAGAATGGTTCCTCCAGGTGCAGACACCTGAGGCTTGAGCGACATTTCCATTGTGGGCCCAAAGGTTGAGAACCATGAGGTAGTGCCTCCAGTTGGCTGATCAATCTGATGAACGGTTTGGTCTTCGAAAGTCAAAGTGAAGTTCTTGCCCTCTTTAGCAATACCGGCAAGAACTTTGCTTGCCTCAGACTTCTTGACCTTGACCGTATCAATGGCGCCATTCGCACCTGGCTCGTCGATGGACATGTCACTGGTATCAGGAAACCATGCCCAGACATTCGTGAAGCCAGACGAGTTGCTCCGTGCATCCAGGATATCGTAGTAACAGTCGCTTCTCGCGGTGACCAATGCGACCACACTGCCCTTGTCAGGGAAGCTAGCAATCGCGTCATCCCATGCTTGGTCCACGCACTCTCCATTATCGTCGTCCGCAACAAAGACATTGAAGTGCGCTGAAGCGTTGAGGGGAACAACACGACCGTACTCAATGGTGGAACCATCCGAACCAGCAGCGTTGTACACCGTAGCAAAGTGGAAGTCGCTTACGGAGCCGACTGAGATTGCACTGGGGTCTTGTGCTGGTGCCGAGGAAACGTAAAGGCCAGTGTCGCCCTCGTTGCCGGCCGCAATGACGATTCCGATGCCCTGGGACTGGATCTTGGACAGAATCGGAATGTACGGTGAGCCACCCTCCCAAATAGCTGTCTCACCAATCGACATGCTGATGAGGTCAACTCCGTCGCTAGCAGCTCTCTCAAAGCCTTGCATGAGGATATCATCAGTGACACCTCCACTGCAGCCGAGAACGCGGTAGGCATAAAGAGATGCGTCAGGTGCAACACCAGAGATGCCAAATCCAACGCCCTGAGGGTCCTTGGCAGCGAGGATTCCTGTAATGACGAGTTAACACAAGCTAGGGCGAGGTTTTGGCTTCTCCTCAATATGACATACCAGCAACATGGGTACCGTGACCGCCCTCCAAGCAGGTAGTCAATGGGTCATCGTCCGGGACTGGATCATTCCAGCCAACAAAGTCATCACCCACAAAATCATAGCCTCCCGCTACCTTGAAGCCTTCGCCGTAGCCACCGCCCAGGGCTGGGTGACGCCAATCAACACCAGTATCGAGGAAACCAATCTTGATGCCTTTTCCAGTCAGACCTTGGGCATGGACTTTGTCAGCGCCGGTCATCTTGAGACTGGAAAGGACGTCACTGGTGCCATTGATGGTGACAACCTGTGCAGCGGCTCTGAGCTGGACGGACTGCACTCCGATGGGAACAGAGGGGTTGACAGTCTTTGATCCCCGGCTAGAACCAACCGGTACGGGGCGGTCGTAATATTTGTTGGGCCAGACCTTCTTGACCTGGGGTAGAGCAAGCAGAGTGTCGACATCGGTATCATCCTTTGCATTGATTGACAAGCCATAGAAGTAGTCCGGATTTTTGAATTCGTGACGAACAGAGTAATCCAGGACGTCTTCGGCTCGGCGATGGAAAGCAGAGTGCGCATCTTCGCCGACCTCGCGGCCATTGATTGACGCATTCGGCTCAAGTTCGATGATGTAACCAGCGTTGACTGGTGGCTTTGCCTTGATAGCGGCTCCGGGGTGAAACGCCGCCAGACCAGGCGTGATCAGAGCCGTGGCAGCCACAAGAGTAAAAGAAAGGACCTTCATGACGAAGCGTTGAAATGAGTGTAAATGAAAGGAGTGTAATGGACGCCACGATGGCTATAATCTGCAAGGGATTTCAGTCTGAAGAGTGCATCACGACACATTTTAAGTACTGAGGACGTTTATCACCAGACAGGATAGTGTCTCGTGAGAATAAACCATGATGAGTTTTGAAGACGTGCTTCACGATAAGGATTGCGATACGAACTGATCACCACCAAGAGCACTTTCAGAAGTTCCTGTGTCCCAATTTCGAGATGCAGATAGCCAGCTGCCTAGGTAGCATTGGGTAGGTGTTGTCTGTTCCCGATCTGTCGGCAATCTCTGCTATTTGAGGCTGGAAAGCTTGATTAAGCCTGCTGGTGTTACTACAGCGTAGATATCTTAAGGGTCGATTAACCCCTCCAATCGGCATTGAGTAACAATATTCTCGTATGGTCGGGATACAGAGAGGGGCCGGAGGGCGGAGGGTCCATCCTCGCATCCAGGCGCAGAATAGGAAGGTCGTGTTGTGGAGATTCGTGATCTAATTACAGGGAGTTATTGCCAAACCTTATTGCGGATGTCGCTGGATTCCTCGGCCTCCGATATCGTCAAGAGGGCACTTATTATTTTCCTCAAACACTTTCTGGGTACAAACTGTGCTTCAATTGCTCAAAGTGAGTGATTTGGTACAAAATTCCTGTACCAAAGTTTAAGAACCATCTCACTCGTTGAGATAAGACAGAGCTAGTCACACAGCTTTATCTTGGGCATGTATGCGATCCGGGCTTCATACTTTACTCTACATCCTGCCAAGCATAGTTGCGCCCGGCTTAGACTTGATAAAACTTACCCTTTCAATTGCTTCTGGTTAAGTGGTGTGAATCTACAAACTGGAAATCGACCAGGTGTTAACTGATGGGGTGGGATTTCAACATGTCTGATCCGTTACAGAGTATGGTATCTTACGGTTTGGGGGGGCTCTTGGGACCAAGACCTCGCGATGAGCGCAAGGGCCATCAGCTCAACCATCACTCCCAACGACTCGTACGGGCAGCCAGAGGTCAAATTTGCTGTGGTAAACAGACCATCAAGCATTGTATTGTACGAACTGCCACCAGATCATCTTGTTATTGCTGTGGGCATTGGTCAACAGACCATGTAGGGACTCCGTACGCTCGAAGGCTCTTCGGATAGGCAGTCTACAATGCGTGCGATCCAGCTGGTGTCTCATGTGGGTCGTCCAGCACGTGCCGTCGCTGTTGCCTGTCGCGTGCTTACTATTCCAACCTCCGCCTGGCCTCAGCACAGCCCATTTCGAATCGTAGACAACTTCATATCCAATCCGCTCTCTGAAACCACGGTGCCCTACCTCGGTTGACTGCGTGTAGGAGGGTTGAAACCTCATTTACTCAAGAGGTCACTCTACCCATGCACTTCATCGCCGCCTGAGCGCAACCTTCGGTCACCCTGGCCTGTGTAGAGCCTCCTGACTCATGGCTAATTCTGCCCCTCTCGCACAACCTGCGGAGAACCGGTCACGGAGTGGGATCCGGCCAAAAAGAAGGCAGGTCGGCAGAGCGTGCGATGCCTGTCGTTTGCGTCGCATCAAATGCGACGATGCGTCTCCTTGTGCCAACTGCAGGGGTCGGGGCCAGCAGTGCAGCAATACGGAAGCAACCCGAACTTCGACTCTCTCTCAGGCCCATGAAGAGATAGACCGACTAAGGCTGAAAGTTTTGGACCTCGAACGAGAGCTTCAGCGACACCGAGGGGCGCATACCAATCCTGGAACTTCATTTTCTGTACATTCGCAACAAGTAGTCGCCAACGTGGAAGCAACGACAGCCAGTAACATCGAAGGCCACTTTGTCACGCCAAGAAATAAGACTTGGGATGGCGCTCTGCTCCGACCCGCACGATCACCTCATGTCGCATGGTTTGGACCTTCGTCTCTCTACTTTTTCATCCATCGCCTTGGCGTGTTCCTCAGTACCGATGTAGAACATGCGCAGCCAGACCACATGCTTCTCCGATCAACGAGCGGTAGCGCCGTGCCCGCCCAGGAAAGGACTACGTCAGAAGACGCATCTCAGTTGCTGAGGCCACTTTTTAACGGCAGTAGACCCGGGGTCTATCTGAATCCAATTCAAGAAGAGTACTTCGTCAATCTATTTTGGCAATCATACCACACCTCTTTGTACGCCATTATTGACGAGGCCGAGTTCAAAAAAGAGTATCAAGCCCTCTATCTGGATGTGCCCTCTGGCTATACTCGCAAGCCTTCAGCGCTGGTCGACATTGTTGTTGCCATGTGCATGCAGTACATGGCCTCAAGTCTGCCGTCTAGCCATCAAGGAAACATCGTCGAAGGAAACGATGCTACAACTGCCGGCCGGTGGCACTACCGAAGAGCACAGACTTTGCTAGCAGGGGAAATGGAAAGCCCTTCTATCTCCACGCTACAGTGCCATCTCCTTTCAGCTGTCTATGTCTGTGGTGCGTCGTTCCATAATATGGCAGATAGCATTTGTGGACAAGCTGTACGCATAGCCTATATGCTGGGTCTGCATATTGATCCTCCTCTTGATACACCTGAGAAAGAACGTCAAGTAAGACGTCGACTTTGGTGGGCTGTCTATGTCTTGGACAGCAAAGTCGGGATGAAGCTGGGACGCCCCTTCTTACTACATGGTTCATTTTCTATGCCGCCTTTCCCAGATGATCAGCTTGGCGCTTCCATGTTATCAGGATCTACATTCGCTCCAATTTCAGGGGATGCTACCTGGCTGAGCTTTAGTCTTCATCACCTCAAATTATTCAAAACAATGAGAGATGCTCATACTACATTATACAGTCACGACGTTGGGCTTGGACAACACAAGACTATATGGGATGATCCCACATCCTTGGCCAAGGTAGCCGAAAGTCTAGAAGCTCATACCGTCATGATAGAGAGATGGGTGCAAAACTTGCCTGGTGCGCTCAAAAACAGCCGAGTAAACAATGGCCGCATTCTCTCAACCGACGGCTCGGCTCTCGTTATTGAGCAGTATGCCCCACTCTGGCTCCAAAGACAACGCCTTCTCCTGGAAATGGAATATCACCACATGTCTGTCAACCTTTACCGACCCTTCATTTCATTCAAAAAAGTTCCGGCGCCCGGAAGTCGTCTTGAGACGCTCGCAATAGAAAGTATCAACCATGCGATAGAGCTATCGAAGATTACTCAGCAAGCGCTTTCGTCCACGGCTATACTCGATGGATGGCATGAAGCGTTCCAGTGGCAATGGAATTCTGCCATCACATTAGCAGGATTTATCTTGGCCAATCCGCGTCATTCTGCAGTCGTAGCCGCAAGAAGTGCCATGGATTCATCCTTGTCAGTTTTTGGTACATTTGGCCAGAGTTTCGAGCTGGCAAAGAATGCTGAAACTGTTGTCCGAATGCTGTGTACGAAGATCGATGGCTTGATATCGACTTCTTCCCAGGACCATGGTCAGAAGGAGCCAGCTGCATTATCTACGCTGGGTATCGACCAGGAAGTGGAGGTAGCTAATGGCTTTGCTTCTGAATCGGTCTATACATCAACCTCCCCTGAGCTTTTGACTCAATTTCTGGACTTCGATTTCACGGAAATGGCGGTTGGCGTAGATTTCTGGGCCAATATCGACATGCTGGGTGTCGGGGATATTAGCACATTTGGCGAGTCCTCTGTCTTTTGACAGAGATGATAATATTGGGTATGTTCCAATACTTTGACACACGTCTAAACAGCCAGCAACGTGATCGTTAATGCAATTGCTTCGAGCAAGCAATAGTGAGAGGTGTCGTTTGTTTTCGAGCTGATCGCGTGAATAGTGAATCAATGAATTGCAAAACAGTAATCGTAAGCATTCATGATGCATTCCACCAATCGGAGCATGTCCTGCCTCTGCTTACTCTGGTCCTTTCCTAACCACTAGGAGTTGCTCCTACACTGCGAACCAACGATCCAATCGAAAGAACTCCTTTTGCGAACGACTAAGCGAGCCTCGATCCTTTACAGACAATAGCGCGAACTTGGTATAAATACGTCCGTTCGATTCACCAACTCTACTTTTTGAATTATCCCAAATCAGACTTCTTTCGCAACTTGATACTTACAGTCAGATCTCAATAATCAAGCTACCCTATTGTCACTCTTCGTCTAGCAAGGCACTTTGTTCCAAAAGCCACTATGTCTTGAGTCTACACATAAACTAATAATAACCCCCCCTAGTTAAGGTAAGAGTCCCGTATATAATAGTAAGTACTTAGATATTAGTAGATCCCGGCTAAATTTAACTAATTAAACTTTTTTTTTTTTTTTTTTTTTAAAATACTCGGGCTAGAAATATTTTAAAAATAAATTATAGCTAATTAGGGTACTACTACTTAATTAATAAGAAATAATTCCGACCTATACCTTTCTTCTACCCTAGCTAAGTTACGTCCTTTTTTCTAAACTTCTACTCTTTATTATAACTTTTACTAAAATTTTTTATCACAAAACTCACTATTATACTTAAAATTTATTAATAATTAATTAAAAATATTTTTAAATTAATTTTATAATACCTTCTTATTATTATAATAGTAATAGTTTTAAGTTTTATATTAATAATAAGAGGGGCCGGCCTAAGAATCTCCCTATATTTAAAACTAATAGTATAAGTTTCGTCCCTATTATTATAATTAAATACGCAATTTATTTACTTACTTTTATAATAATAAGGTTAAGTAATCTTATTATTAGGAGAACTTTATTACTATTACTTAAAAACTAATAGCTTTTACCCTAATAGCTACTATTAGTCGTCTCTTAATACGCTTAAAAAGTACTTTAAAAAAGGTTATTATATTAACTCCGTAATTTCTTATAAAAGATCCCTCTCTATTACTATCAACCTCGAGGTTACTTATAAATTACTTCCTATTTTATATTAATATTTTTAGCCTTATTAATAGTCTTTTATAGGATACTACGCTAAAATAATATTATTTATAAAAGGCTAGGATACGCCCCTAAATACCCCCTAAAAGCCTAAGGCTATTATAAATAATAAGGCATTATTTACTATCCCTCTTAAAGAGGACGGTATTATAAATAGAAATATTTCTAAAATATTTCTAATTTATAAAACTAACTATTTTTAATAAGACGTTACTTAAATAAAAATAAACGTTAAGCTCGGCCCCGAGGAGAGTTACTAAGTTTATAAATTATAAGACGCTATTAGCTATAATAAGTATAATTTATTTTTTAATTAATACTCCTCTTAACCGGATTTTATAGCTTACCCTCCCCTTAATATATACGAGCTAACTTACTTAGTATTTTATAAGTACCGTTACCCTAACCTCGTACTAAACGAGGATATTTTTAATAAGTTACTTTATTAATACTTATATATTATTATACCTAATATTAATTATTTCTAAAAGTCTTTAAGACCCCTAAGTAAATAAGCCGGAATAGTAAAGTTATTAAGAGTAAGCCGATCTAGCTTAACCCCGCTAATAATTTTAATAATAATAAAATAGATTCCTAAATAAACCCCGCTACTTCTACCTAAATCTTTATTAAAAATATAAATAAATAAAAAGTATAATTAAAGGTTAAGGGATAATAAGGAATAATTAATCTAGGGAAGTCTATAAGTAAAGAGTTTATTAAAATAGAAGTATTTTATTTACCTCTTTAAAGTAGTACTATATAAATTAAGAATATTATAATATTATAAATAAATATTTGTAATAAATATATAAATAGAAGTTAATACTATAAATACTAAGTAAATAATATATTAATTATAAAATTTTCCTAAAATTTTCCTAAAACTTTCCTAAAATTTTCCTTAAAACTTCCTAAAGTTTTCTTAAAATTTTCCTTAAATTTTCTTTAAAATTTGCTTAAGATTTCCTTAAGATTTCCTTAAGATTTCCTTAAGATTTCCTTAAGATTTCCTTAAAATTTCCTTAAAATTTCCTTAAAATTTCCTTAAAATTTCCTAAAAATTTCTTATAATTTTCCTAAAAGCTTTTTAAAAATATCTAAAATATTTCCTTAATATATTTTAAATATTTCCTTAATATATTTTAAATATTTCCTTAATATATCTTAAATATTTCCTTAATATATCTTAAATATTTCTATTTATCTAATTCTTATAATATTTAGAAATATAAATTAATTAATAAATAACTAATAAAATAAGAAAATATTTTTATTATTTTAATAAATTATTACCTTATTATATAATTATATATTTAATTAGGTTTATTATTTATATAATATTAGTATTTTATAATAATATATACTCTTATTATTATAATAAATAATATAAATAAAACTATATATATATATATATATTATATAGTTATAATAATAATAATAATAATAATA
>MOOC01000237.1:0-60156 GCA_023376865.1 Colletotrichum filicis
TGTATATAAACACTAACATTTCTCTAACTTTAGCTTTGAGTTACTATAACTACTTTTATACTTAATATTACGTAGTATAGTATTTTTTTATATAAATAATACTTATTTTACTACCTATATAGTAAATATAATAAATAAATATATAAAAGTGGATTTATTAGACGTATAATAAGAAGTAGAACATTTGGTGTAAAAGGGGGTAAAAGGGTGGGCCAAAAGGGGGGGTGGGCCAGAAGGGGGTCTTTTGACTTACTGCAAGACTCCAATTAGAGTACTTGCTCATGCAATGGTTTATTATTGCCTCTTTGAAACTTTGTCGGACGTCTTCATGCGTAACGTTTTGCCAAAGATGAAGAGAATTGGAATACCGGTCGAGACGACTAGGAGCATGATGGACAGATAGACTGTAAACTTCATTGGACCTGTCGAAAAGCATTCTTCATTAACAAGATGTGCAACATTCAGAGCGAATTTCAGACTCACCTAATTCTTGAAGCCAAGTTGTCACCTGTGTGTTAAGAGGAAAGGATATGAAAACACGTAGAGTCGAGACGTTTACCAGCACGGGACCAGCCCACTGGGGGTAGCTCTCAATGACATAGTTTTGCACAATCGGCGCTGTGATCAAGGTTGATGTCATGAGGAAGAAGGTCCCGAGCAGCAAGACGGCGTAATGAAGGTGATTCTGATCGGCGTATCCAAACACTAGAGCACCCGTGATGGCGAAGAAAATGGGCAGGATGAGATTGGGAAGCTGGTGTTCGGCTTCACGGCCACCCTTCTTCTTCGAGATCCAGAGAGACACTGAGTCGGCGACTGGTCCACCGACGACGAATATGACGATAGTTGACAAGATCTGGGGAATTTGCGAAAGGCCGGTGAGTTCGAAAGGAACGCTATGGTTTAAGAGAAATGCATTAGTATTTTGGTCCCAGGACGAACTACCGTGATAAATGCTTACCCAGCAGCGAGAAGAGCGAATGAGGTCGCCTGTCCCGTCGCACCCATGACCATCCCAAATGCAACCTGCAATAGAGTGCACCACAAGACAGCGGGGAACATGGTGGTCTTGAGAGTGGCGATGATCTGGAGGCCGGCATCCTTCCAATGAGTTCCGCTCTGGAAGAACCCAAGGTCATCCCACCGCGTACGCGCGCCGTATGTGGCGTAGTCTAGCTGAGTGCGGTCCTCGCCCGCAGCTATGGGCCACAGCTGGTGTCCAGCAAGCTCTGCTTTGGATCTCTGTCTAAGTGTCTCGGGGACAAACAGGATAAGCATGATCCAGGTCAGGACGCCGACGGCGGATGTGATCCAGTAGATCCATCGCCAGTCCCAGGTCACAGCAATGTACGGACCAAGGATTCCGAAAAGCATAATCATTGGCCCCTACGTGAAGATGTCAGTTACTTGATATTGCTAACTCCTTACCGCAAATCGTGGGATTTGAAGCGTTGATGATATGACGTCTCAGATGGCATGAACCTACCTGACTAGCAATGATGGACGCCACAGCTTTGTTTCTCTTGTGAAGAAACATCATGTCCTGGACGATCAAAGGGAGCAAGGCCTCGACAGCACCGGACCCAAGACCGTGGAAGACTCTGGCAGCAATATGGCTTGTAAGCGACTTGCTGTATCCGGCCCAGAACCCTCCGCCCCAGGAAAAAGCCGACGTGAGGATGAGGACCGGACGTCTACCGATGGCAGCCGTAAGAGGGACCAAGAGATACGTAGCAACACCATTACTGAGCATGGGAATGGTCGCCAGAAGAGAAACAGACGTTAGAGAAACTGGAGTCACGCCGGATGGCACAATGGCAAGAGGGTTTGGGTTGCCTTTGAGATCGGCATGCTTGAGAGTTGAAGCCGGATCGACTCCAGAGTACTCAAGGATGAACACGGGCAAGAGGCCAGCGACGGCGATCTCGGCAGCAAGCGAGACGGAGCCAACTGTGTGCTGTTAGAAATGGACGTTCCGCCCAAGTTGGACGGAAGAAGCTTACAGAAGCATAACGAGGCGACAGCAAGCCACTTGCGCCACTCAGGCAGATTGAGAGGATCCTTGGGATCCGGAGTAGGAGTCTTGATAGTCACGGTCAGTCTCCCAATGCATTTCGGATCCATCTGTGGCCCTTCACTCACGGGCACAAGCCGGATGTTCCCATCCTTATCATAAATCTCAGTACTTCTAAGCACTTCCTCTTCATGGACGGCAGCCTCCTGCTTCTCAGCCGTGATCGTATCGATGGAGTCGATCCTCGCGAGCCCTCGTCCACTGTCAGATTAGAAGTCTAATTCAACCACGGCATACTGCCAACTGCGCAGGGGCCAATTAGGGGCCCTATTTATAATTATTATAGCTAGCCTAACCTATAGTTAGAACCTCCTTTTTATACTTATATAAAAATTTATATAGTTTAATTAATCTCTTTATTAACCTATAGTTCGAACTAACTACCCTATAATAGGGATATTAATACTAATTAATAATTAAATTCTATTATTATAAATTAATAAGGTATTTTATTATATAAAAGAGACGACCTTTTAATACTATACGAGATAAGAGATTCGTATTAATTAACTTTATAAAAATAAATAAAAAAAGAGGTAATTTTTAAATACCGTACGGAATTAAATAATCGTAGCCCTTTACTACTTATGAAAGGTCGACGTTTATTATATTAAACTACGTTAATTAACGGAACTACTTAAGTAATTAGTTTTTTATTATTATTTTAAATAACTTTTTTACTAAATAACTTTCTTATAGCTAGCTCGTAATTAAAAATTAACTAGTTAAATTAGTAAAAAGAAATACTTACGTAGTAACTACTTACTTAATTAATTAATATAACGAACGAGCTTAATAATATAGTATAAAAGAGTACTACGTAATTAAAAAAAAGGATTTTTAAATATAAACATTCTTACTTAGTAATAAAAGTAACTTTATAAAAGTTATAAAACTAAGAGATTTATAGTATATAAAAAGGTTTATTATTATAAAGATTTTATAAATATAATTATAAACTTATAATTTAAACTACCTCTTTAAAGCTCCCTTAACTACTCCCTAAGTATTATTTTAGAATATAATATAAAGAACGGTTTTATAAGGGAGGAGGGGATTTAGAGGTCCTAATAATATCGAGCTAAGAGTATTATAAATTTTAAAAATTAATTTAAAAAGAAAATAGCTACCCTAAAGTAGTTTTATAACCTCTTATTAAAATTATAATTAACTTAAAAAGAGGCTAAGAGGACGAGGATTTAAAAAAAAAAAAAGAATTTTTTAAAGGGCCGCTAAGGAGCTTTTTTTTTATACTAACTCTTAGTATAAAATTACTAATTTTAAGAAATTAACTAAGTAATAAAAGGAATTATTAATAAGTAATAATTACTTAATAATAATTAAGCTATAAAAAAGACTACTTAAGAGATATAAAATAGGGTACTAAGAAGTAATTAGAGAAAAAGTTTTTAAAGTAATTACTCTTACTTAGTATAAGTAATAAAGTAATAGGTATTTTTAATAAGTCCTTTAAGTCCTTAATTTTATAAAAAAAAGGGCTTAATTTTACTAACTATACTTAACTACTTATTTAGCTCTTAATAACCTATTTAGCTCTTTTACGAGCCGGTTAATATCTATTTTTAATTATTTTTTTAAAATACTACTTTAAAAAAAATAAGTTAAAAAAGGAAGTAATTTAGAGGTTATAGAGAGCACGAGGTTTAAGAAGTTAAAAGGGTACGAAATAATAAAAATTAATAATTAATAAAAATCCTAAGACTAATTATTATATCTTCTTATAGTAATATAAACGTTTATTATTATTATTAAAAAAAGAACTACTAAAACTTATTTTTTTATATTAAATAAAAAAGAGGATCTTAGTAAGTATAATAACTAGCGATTTAAAAAAGTAGTAATAATTATTAAAAATAGTAAAAATAAGAGTAGTAGCGAGGTAGTAAGAAGAAGTAGGAATTGCTTAAACTTTAATAAATTTATTAAATAATAAAAGTATAGATTTATTATAGTTAGTGCGCGGATTAAGTATATCCCTATTAAGATTAAATATATTAATAACTATTAATATAGGCATAAGCTAGGGTACGACCCTTAGTAAGTTAGGGTAAGGGAAAAGAGGAAGAAACCTAATTTTAAATAAAATCCTAATCCTTTATAAATAAGTAAATATTAATTTAAATTATTAAGGGATATAAATATATAAAATTATAAATTAGCTTAAGGATAAGTAAATTAATATAGTATTAATTTATTTAACTAAGGTTTATAAAGAAAAGGGGCTATAGGGGTAACCCCTATTTTATAAAATTATAAACGACCTTAGTTACTAGTTAGATAAATAGTTTATAAGCGCAAGCCTAAGAATTATAAAAGTAGTTAATAGATTTTTTTATAAATAAGGGGTATTATTAGCGTAATTATAATTATAAAAACTATATAAAATCTTAGTAATAATAATTATAAAGGAGGAATTCGTACTATAGAACTAGGTATAGGTTAATAAAATATATAATTACTTTAACGAGTTTAAAAAAAGAGTAAATAACCTAGATTTCCTTTTTATAATTACTAATAGTAATTTATTATTATAAAAGGATATATAGAGGTAGAATATAGTACTAAATATACGATAATTAATAATTCTGCTTATTTCGATTTATAGCTTGTTATTATTACTAATGCGAAATTCGGCGCCGATTAGCTAATAAGAAAAAAAATAAATAACTTAAGGTTATTAATAGTACGTAGTAACGTAGGGATCGTATATAAATACTAAAAATATAATAATAAATACGAGGTAATTTACGGATTTTAAAAAGATCTTTTTAAAAAAGAAATTATATTCTAGAGGGAAGTATAAAGTCTTATAAAAAACCCTAATAATATTTTATAATTACTATAAAAAAGTCGGGATTAGAGAATACTAATACTATTTAATAATTAATATCGTACTCGTTAGTAAAGTCTTTAATTATTATTACGAAGCGGTGCGTAATTTTAATTAAAAAGACTTTTTTAGTATTATTAATATAATCCGAAGCCGCTTCGAGACTTATAATAAAAATCTAAAGCTCCTATCTAAGTTATAAGTAATTCTTTTTATATTTATAGCTAGGATAATAGAGGGTAAATTACGAGTAGAAATTTTTAAAGAGCTTATTAATCGAATTAATAAGCTAGTAAAAACCTAGTTAAATAAGGGGATTAATAAGCGGAAAGTTAAATATTTCTATACTATAATCTAGTGCGTATTAAAAGTAAAAATAACCTTATACTAAGTACCTAAAGATTATAAAACGCTCTACTCGAGGCTAAAATTTAGCTTTAATATTAAAATAAGAATACTATACTAAATATACCTATAAGTATATAACGGCCCTTATTAATAATATTAAGTTAACTAGACGTATAATAAAAAAAGAAAAGAGACTAAATATAGTAATTATAAATAAGGAGGCCTAGATTTATTAAATAAGTAGAGATTTAATTCGTAAGTAGGGTAATAAAAGAAGTAATACTTTATTTATAAAAAAGATAGATATTAATTAAGTAACTACTCTAAAAAAAAGTATACTAAATTATATAAATAATATAAAAAATTAAGGGTAGTAAATAGCAAAACTAGCCCTCGTTAGTTTAACTAATTCTTTATTATATATAAGAGTAGATCCGGGGGTACGGAACTTAGTAATAGTAGCTATAGTAGCGGCTTAGAGTATTTACCCCCTATAAAAAATTTAAAAAATAAAGAAGATCTCGCCCCCTATATTAACGAATTAAATTATAATAAAATTAATAATATTAACTACTCTTTCTTCGCCCCGTTAGTATTTAGAGGATATACGAGGCTAAATAAATAAAAAATAATAAAAGCTCTAAATAAGTAGGCTTTTATTTATAAATAATAAGGGAAAGTCCTTTAAATAATAGATATAAAGGTAGATAAAAGGATAAATTTAATAATATAAAATTCTATTTTCTTAATACTTAAGAAAAAGATATTACCTCTCTTAATATTTAAAAAAAAGAAATATAGTACTAAGTAATTTTAAGAATAGCTAGAGGGGCCCTTTTTATACTACTTAGATTATTTAAATACTAAGCTTATATAAGCATTTTACGTAAATAAAAAGTACGGCCTAGATAATTTTTATAAAATTATCTTAAATACTAGGGTATTATAATAATTAATAAGAAAAAAGGGGTAATTCTAAGTACTATAAAAAATCGCACTAATAACGCTTAATACTTTAATAGCGGGTATTATAAAAATTAGCTTCGGCCTAGGTAAAGAAATTATTATACTAAGTATAATAAAAATAGAGACGCACTTCGGAACAATAACTTTCTATATTTTACTTATTAATACCCTATTTCTCCTATATTTAAAAAATATAAATCGACTAGGCATTATATTTAATAATACGAAAAATAGAATCTTTAGTAATAAGTATTTCGAAATAGTTAAATAACGATAGGGGTATATATTTATAAGGCTTCTTAACGATACGAAGTTAATTAATTATTTAATAAAAAATGAGCTTAGATAACTATACTAAAAATTCGGGTACTTATTAGTTATAAGGCTATATAGCCTCTTAAAATAATTAGGGAATAATAATATTAAAATAAGGACACTAAAATAGCTAATAAAAGTATACTACTAATATTAAATAAATACGCAAAGCCTACGTAAATTTAAATTTAAATTGCGTAATAAGCTTAACTTTAATTAAGAAATCGTTATTAATATCTTCTATTTAAATAGTTAACTAGTCCTATATATAATTAACGAGGCTCTATTATTTTAAGTAGGGTAATTCCTACGGGATTTATAAATAAAGATAGTATAAGTAGCCCTACGAAAATACTAGATTAATATATACTAAGGACTACTAAATAGTATTAAAACCGACGTTAATACGAGTTTTAAATTAATAAAACTTAGGGAAAATACGACGGTTTATAATATATAACTAAAAGTTATGCTTATAAAAGCGTACTATAGTATTAGAAAAGTAAAAAGGGTATACTAATAGCTAAAAAGGGCATTTAGAATTATTAAAGAGGAAAATCCTAATTCTACTAATAACGAATACCTCTAAATAGTACTTAAGTACTATAACAATACTATAGGGCCTAATAGGCTTATCCCGACGCTATTAATATTTAGAATATATTTAAGAACGACCTTAGCTTTATTATTATTACTAAATATAAGCTAACGAACCCGAGTAATTAAAAAAGTAATACGGGTATTATATAAAATAAGTATAAAAAGGTAAGTTAATAAGGTAATTATAGCGCGTAATAGGCCCGATATAAGGGCTAATTTAAATATACCCTTAAATTCGGATATATAAGTATAGCGCAAAATTACTTAGTAATAAACTAGGCTATATAAATTAATTTCTATCAACGAGTAGTTTTATATAGTTATAAGAGATTATAACTAGCTACTCGAAGTATTAATTATAATAATTAGACTATATTATATAAATCTTATTAAAATAATTTCTAATTTATAAAAAAAAGAAGAGCTAGGGGAAATAGTATAACCTATAGGAAAGGTATAAGAAATTATCCTTAACGAAATTATTATAGTAGTATTAATAAACGACGAGGAAGAGGAAATTACTAAAAGGGTACTAATATTATTAATAAGACGTTATAAAAGACTACGACGGTAAGCCCTAATGCGATAATTTATTACTAGTAATAAAGTATTTAATACTTATTATATAGTAAAAGAGAAAGCCGATTTTAAGTTAGTAATTAAACTATATAAAGAAGGTATTATTATAATTATTAAAAAGCTATATAAGGGATTAAATCTTATTAAAATAAATACTCTACGCAATCGAGGGGTCTATTAATTTATCCTCTATAACCTTAAAAAATATAAAAGTCTCTATATATTTAAATTATAAATAGTATATAAAATTAAAGGAAAAAAAACACTATAACTATATAAAGAATCTAAGTATATAATTTAAGGGTACGGTAATATTAAAAAGGTAACGCTACTTACTTAATTACTTATAGTATAGTGCTATAGCTAATAATTAATAATAGCGTTAATAGTATTATTATAGAAGAAGGGATATAAGATTTAGAGCCGTAATATTACTTAGGCCTATACTTAATTAGTTATAGGGCTTATAAAGAAAATCCTAGCCTACTTATTAAAAGAAATAGTTAGTAAGTACTTAGAAAGTACGATTATTAAAGTACTTAAACTACTATATAGGCTTATAGAATCGGGTACTTATTAATAAGCTATATACTACGATTTTTATATTAATTAAGTATTAATAATTATATTTATATATAACCCGTACTTATTAATTTCTAAATACGAAGGCGATTAATTTAAGATCGTTAGAATATAAACTAATAATATATTAAGCTTATTTAATATTAACTTTATAAAAAAAGAAAATAAGGAGCTTTAAAAAGCGGGCTTTATAACTAAGCTAAAAAAGGTCCTTATAATAAATAACCTATTAGCGTTTAATAAAGGGATTTTTATAATTAAAAGGGAAACCGTTATTTTTTAATAAAAGGGGTAAGGTAAGAAAATTACTTTTATTAACCTAAACGTAATTAACGTTAAGAAGTAATATAAAGCTAAGCTTATATAAGGGGTATATATTACGAGTATATACTAGCCTAAGGCGATTTTTAATTATATTAAAGTAGTATAAGTTATAAAACTAAACGAACGAGATATTAAAGTACTTAATAAGCGGCTTAAGTAATAATAAATAAATCTTAATTAAGGCCTTGTTTATTATTTAATTAACCTCGCTATTAATAAACTTTATATCTTTATTAATAAGTTATTTATAAATAATAATAACCTTATTTTATAATTAGGGTATATTATTATCCTAGTTAATAAGAGTATAAATAAGAGCGAATTTACTATTTATAATAATATTATCTACTACTTATTAATTAAAAATAAGTAAGTAATAAGAAATATATTAATATTAGAAATCTATAGTATAATTAATAATATTAACCTCGCTTATATAATTTTAATAATACTAAAAAGGATTACTAATTAACTTAACTTTTTACTAATCCTAACGGTTATTTATACTAATTCTTACTTATTATATAAATACCTCGTTAAATTAGGAATAATAAAAAAAAAGAGGCTTATAATTAATATTATAGCCCTTAGGTAATTATATAAAAAGCGCGAGATTTTTAAAATTTATTAGATTAATAATAATAATAACCTCGCTAACGCTTTTATAAAAATAATACTTAATAAGGGGTTAAAATAATTTATAAGTAATAAAAAAGTTAATATATAAATAGAGGGATAAGTTATATAAAAAAAGTAGAGAAAAGGGGGGAAAAGAAACGACTTAATAAAAGGACCTAAGGTTGAATTATATTTTTAACTATAATAAGTAAATTAATAAAAAAAAGAGAAAGTTAGTATTAAATTAGAAGTCTAATTTAACTATAGTATATTACTAACTATATAGGGGCTAATTAGGGGCCCTATTTATAATTATCGTAGTTAGCCTAACTTATAGTTAGAACCTCCTTTTTATACTTACGCAGAAATTTATATAATTTAATTAATCTCTTCGTTAACCTACGGTTCGAACTAACTACCCTGTAATAGGGATACCAACATCCACCTTCCTGCAAGGTCTGTATCGGATAGCGCGGGGATGCTGGGGTCAGCGCCTGGGAATGTCGAAAATCCACGATGCTGAATGGGATAAACATCTGCGAGCTGCGCTTGGCGTACTTATCGATCCTCAATTCTCGTCTACCGCCACTGACATTATTGAAGTCGATTGGGACGAGAAGCCCATCGTTTTTGTCGTCGTTCATGATTTTTTTGAGTTTGGATTAGGGGGAAAGTATAAAGGTTAACGTCAATAAGAAAGGGGGTTGAAACAGTCGCCTCGAAAATAGGAGGGGAAAAGTCAATGGCAAAGACACGGACGGTGTTTTTCGCGTCCGAAAGTCTCCAGCCAGCGAAAGAGGGATTAAAGGAGCGAAGGAATCGAACAGGAAAGCATCGAAAAAGGTTGGGAGGAAGAATCCGGACCGGCCGTTTGGAACCTAAGTTGTTATATCAGTATTTGGTCTCTTCATTGAGGACTGGGACGCGCATTTGCCTTCGAATGAGGAAGGTAGTAGATGGAAACGTTTGGATTGAAATTGCAGATGCAAGACGGGGCATTTTTTACACGCGGCAGACTAGTGCAGATCATCGGTAAGGCGCCCCCACGTACCTTGTGTTGCGTAGTATTTTCGATCTCATTCAGACATCTGGAAGTTCTCTCCGATCATCTTAACATTGTCATGAAAATTCTCTCCTTATATGAAGTAGCTTTTAGAAACGCCTTACAAAGAGATACGGAATATCCAGGAACCTCAAGCCAGCCTCCTGGTAAAACGAGAGTCTCATCAGGATCCGTTCCAAGACATTTGATGGGATGACAGCAAATGTTGTTTATAGATGGCGGTACCAGGAAAGCGATCATGCCAAAGCATCCAATAACGGTCCTCTTCGTGACCTCTTTTTGGTATTTTCTGCGTTCACGGATTATCCGGTGGCATCAAACGTCGAGATGAAGCTCTAGACCCAGTGACCTCCCCCACACATTCCCAAGATCATGTGCAATGAAGTACCCTGCGACTCTCGCGCGGCTTGTGGATACATGTAGATGGGATGGGGCGTGAAACAGCAGCCTTCATTTCAGTCGTCCCATGTTTGTATAGTCAGCGTTGCTCTTGCAGCGGAAAAGAGGCACAATGGCATGAGGAGATGGCAGAACCTGCGGGCCCTATGCTTGTTCTGACGGAAAAAGATGAGGCTCAAAAGCGTGTTGTGTGAGGTGCCACATTTATGCATCTGGACGTGCGCCTGTCGACAGTTGGTTTTATCGTTGCTTTGACTGTAAGATCATCACCTTGTTGACCGGACGTCATGAACGCGCAATCTGGCGAGGAAAGAAGCAGAGACGATGAGTGTACCAATTTAGTAAAACTTGTTACATGGTTCGTCATGTCGGGTCCGAGTCCCTAGCAATTTACAGTCTCGAATAGATCGAGAAGAGTTCTAGAAAGTCCTAAGATCAGGGCATGCTTTTTCTAGGAATAGGGCAAATGCCTGGATGCTGGTGTGGTTGGCAAAGAAGATCATTCGATTGGTTGCTCCGCAAAGTCTGATCAAAAAGCCCCGAAACCTTTCGAGTCTTCGGGGCTTGAGGGGCTGGGATAGGGCTGTCAACAGCATGGGCCGGCGAAAACCAAAAGCTGGACTCTGGAGCCCGTGCCTGGACGCGCCGAACCGGCGGCCGTTGCCAATTGCCTTTCTATATCCCAGTTTCGTGGAGGTTTAACTTTGAGGTTTGATTTCTTTCAATACCTTACATTATCTCACCAAACGTCGTAATGTCAATTCTGCCACTAAGTGATAAGTACCAACTCCAGATTCTAGATGCGAAATCTTGCTGCAAAGTATAGTCAGAGCACTTGCAACTGGAGCTTAGGGGGAGGGCATAGACTTCACCCGGAACGCCCATGCTTCTTCCCCGCCAAGCTCTCGACGAAAGCAGGGCTTTGCTGTCACAACTGTCTGTTTCTGTTTCGGACAAGTATCCACATCCCGTCTCGGAAGGAGTTTATGCTGTAGATCACCCACTTCCCGTGCCAATGATGACAAACCTCCACGATGGAGGGATTGAGTGAGACGCTGCGAGTTTGGTAAACTTCGCGACGCGAGACCAACAGCCATGCTTTCGACATGATACAGACTCATATGGACCGTTTGGACATATTGATTAATTCTCACATCGCATCCGCCATGAAGAGAGGCGACTCGGATGATCTCGTGAGTAGTAAATTGCACCGAAGTTTTGTACATTTCCGATCAACAAGAAGAGTTCCATCAGCATTGGCGAGGACCATAGTTACCCAGGAACCTATGCTGTTATGTATACATATCCATACCATCTTAGCAGAGGCAGTCTAGGTCGACTAGAGATGAGTGTAGTGGTCTTTAGGTTCTGATGAGCATATCGTCTGCCTGTTCGCGACTACCTACACAGGACCCTATGATACATGGCCAGAGTCTTTAACTAGTACACATCATGGGTTTGTCGGTAGAATTTTAGGTCTTCCCAACTCATTGCACATCTTGCGAATTTGCCCAACGTCTTGTGAACATCGAACGCGTTCCGCTAAAGCTCCCTTACCGACACCCTATTTCCTAAATCTGGTGTACTGCTGGCTTTCTCAATTTTCACTATGTTCTGACGGTACGGCCCTTCACGGCCCCTCCCCGACTGTGGATCCGATCTGCGGGCCGAGTTCTTATCGAATCCGGCGTGAATCACCGTTCAAATGCTGGCCTGACGTAAGACTCGCACGGTTGCGTCTCCTGGGTGTTAGGCAGCCGTTGGATAAAGCCCTGCGGGCGGCATCGATTTAGTCCTCTCATTTCATTGGTTTAATATCGAAGCTACAAGGCCAACTTCAGTGTGGACACGCTGCGCCTTTGTAGGAAGGGCGCTAGCAAGGTAAACATTTTTGGCGCAGTACTTATTAGAGACATGTCATCCCCATTCGTTTAAGCACAAAAGTTCCAAATTGTTGACCTTTCGTCGTCTGTGGTGGCTGAGCGGCTCGCAACGGGCTGCGTAATTTGACCTCGTATTCTCAAGTATTTGCGACCTGAAACCCATTCCTGCCATCGTCGGGTGTCTTTCATATCTCGTGATAACCTTGGGAAACCCGGGGGTACTCCTTCGTTACAACATACAGCATTGTTCACCATGATCGTCGACACAAGCTCTCCGCCTAAAAGAACCCGGGAAAGCACATCCAAAGTCCGAACCGGGTGCAGCACCTGCAAAGCTCGTCGCGTAAAATGTGATGAAGCGAAGCCCGTTTGTCGACGGTGCACCGTCGGAAGCCGGAAATGCGAGTACAAGTCGACAAGTCCAGCACGATCACCCCATCATAACGTGATCACCGTTTATGTTCCCCCTACGAAAAGTCAGCCGGCATTTTTCGAAAACACATGTGGCCTTGATTTCTTTCACACCAACATTGGCACGATACTTGACGGACAGTTTGATTCAGAGTTTTGGAGGAAGCTTGTCCCACAGTTATCACACTCCGAGCCGTCGATCCGACATGCAGTGTCGGCAGTTAGTGCAGTTTACCGCGATGTTGAGGCATCATTGCGGCATCCATCAGGGTTTGTGAAAGCCAACCCCGAGGCACAGAGAGAATGGAAGCTCGCACTCAAGAGCCTCTCTGCTCGAATTCTATCACATAACAAGGATAGTAACCGCATCTTACGAAGTACCCATCACGTACTAAATCACGTATCTATCTTAGATATTATATATATAGACTTTTTCTTTTTATCTATTTCTACTTTAATATATTAAGCTACTTTTATTATACTCCGTATACTTATTACTATATACTATAACTTATAATAGTTATAAGCCTAGCTCTTAGTTAAGACCCTATATTATAATAACGTACTTATTAATATAATTCCTATAATCTTTTTAAAATAATAAATATACTTATACTAACTTTAGCCTAAGCTAAATTAACTAATTATAATATTTAAATTAAATAGTTTAATATACTCCGTACTATAAATAAGGGCATTAGGGTCTAAAAATACGTTAACTTAGATACTTTAAATTCTAATATACTCCTTAATCCTTTTATAGCGCTTACTTTACTCTTTAAATTTAAATAATTAATTATAACCCGTAATAAAAAAAAACTACGAACTTATTAAATATGCTATAAAGCGTTTAAAAACGACTAAAAAAACTAAAAAATCCTATGTTAGTAATTTTTAAATATAACTCCTAGTATAACCCCTTCGACTTCCTTAAGTATAAATAACCTATAAGACTAAGCTAAGTTTCTTTTTATAAAGCTAGCTAAGCTACTTACTTTACGTAAACAAATCTATCCCTATACTATACTTATAAAGAGGATCTATACGCTCGAGAATATTTAAAAATAATAAAAAATCGAAGCTAAATATAAATAACTTAAAACTTAAAAACGTAATATTATTAATACGTATATTAAACTCCTCGCTTAGTAATTAATAAAATTAATTAACGCTACTCTTTATAAATATATATTTTAAAAAACTACTAAGAACGGTACTAAGTTTAGTATATAACAAATTATTAAATATCTAAAGTAGGAATTTATACTCTTTAAAATAATAATTAAGAATATAATTTAAAAAAAATACTAATAAGCCCTTAATAAAACGAGGACCGGAATTAACCCCTAATGCTAATATAAAGAGTAATAGTCTACTTACCTCTAAGCTAAAACGTATAATATTCTAAAAATTAATAAAAAAATCGCCGTACTTAACTTCCTAATTATAGTTAAATCTAGACTTAACCCTATATAGGGGTAACGTATATATAAAACCTTTAACAAATTAATAGCTTTTAAAATATATACTAAAACTCTTAAAAGAATTACGTATATATTTAACTTAATAACTTAGGACGTATATATTAAACGGCCTTTAGGTTAAAAAAGGGCTTACTTTACTTTTATTAAACGCTCTAACTTAGTTAATAATACTAATAATAAAGGTAACGTTACGTACCCTTATAATTATATATACCCGTAGCGCCCTTTAGTATACTAAAAACTAAAATAAGCACTTATAAACTAAAACGCTAATAAGTTACTAATATAAATATTAAAAAGCTATATAAAAAAAGTCCTCGCCGCTATTAAATTAAATAAGTAAAAATCACTCCATAATAAGCTTAAAAAAACTAGTTAACTAAAAAATAATAAAACCCCTAAAAAACTTAAGTTTTTAAAAAGATCCTCTAACTAACCTATAGCGAGCTTATTAATAAACTAGAACGAGGGCTATATAATTATTATATTTATAAAAAATTAAAACTTAAAAATAAACGCAATCTTTAGTACCCCTATAAGTAGCGCTCACCCCCTTTCCTAAAACATAGTAATAAATAGTTATAAAATAATATATTTAATTAACAATAAGAGCCTATTTAAACCTAAGAGTTACGTACTATTAGGTAATAATAACTACGTTAAATTAAAAATTACTATACTACTTATTATTATACGTAGTACTCATATTATAAAAAGCGTTTTAAATAGACTTAAAAAAAAAAGAACTTATAATTTAAAGCTCTAGAACGTCGCTTATATTAAAGGATTCTATATTAACATAGTCTTAAAAACTCTACTAAATAGAGGCGTACTCTAATACTATAGTCTAAATTATACTTTATAATAAAGAACGCTTTATAAGAGTATTATTAAAAAACAGCTTATCTAAAAGAATAATCTAATTTTCTTTAAATATAAGCTCCTCTAATCCTATCCTTTTTTTATAAACCTTAAGTATATTTTATAGAGCCTAGCTAATATTATACTACTAGTTAGCTATAAAAAATTCTATTACTTATATTAACGTACTTATAAAAGATTTAATAGCGCGCTCCTTTAGTACTTTAAAATAAGTTATTTTAGACTTAATACTCTTTATTAATTATTATATAAAACTCGAGGTATATATATTAAACTTCTATTATAAGTTAAGTATAAAGTATATATATTATTTAATATTAAAATAATAGTTTTAAGAGGACTACTTTTAAAAAGAGCCTTACGGCTATAGTACCGTATATATTAAAATCTCTTTTACTTCGAACCATTTTTTAATAAATAATAATATATACTTATAACTTCTAATAAATATAATAAGTAGCTTAAGGGGTTCCCTTTAAAGACTAAAATAAAAAAAGAAGTACTTTTTATATTATAAAGCCTCGAAGTAGTAATTTATTATTAAAAAAGGACTCTAATTTACTTCTTTAGAAATAATAATAAAACCGCCCTCCTAATTATAAATATTAAATATATATATAAAACATAATATAATAAGCTAAGAATCGGAATAGAACTTCTACTTCTATATATAAAAAAACCTATAAATAATATAAAAAGAGTAAGTTAACTCGCAATTACTAAAGCTTATAAAATACGCCTTTTTATAAACCTCTTTATAAATTTATAAAATAAAATAGTATTAGTAATAATCTTTATTTATAATATTACCTTACGAGAGGCTAATAAAAGAGATTTGCCTATTATAATAAAAATTAACTAATAAAAGTAGTATTAACGCTAGTAATAGACGGGTTATTAAATATAGGATTTTAAATTAATAACTCCGTACCTTAATAATCTTTATATATATAATTACTAAATATACCCTTTTTATAGGGATTATAAAAGGGGTATATATTAAAAGGAGTTTAAAATACTTCTTTATAAATATATAAAATACTTAATTAAATATATACTAAAAACGCATAACCTATATAAAGTCTAAGTACCCGCGCTTAAATAAGTATTTATTATAAAAAATATTAAGTTTAATAAAAAAGTCTTTTATAATCCTATATACGAGGAGTAAACTATCGTAAGTAAGTAAGTAAATTTAATAATTTAAAAAATATAAAAACTCTTTAATATTAATAATAAATTAGTTCGAGTACTTAAAGAAATAAATCTAAACTTTAAAAATACTAGTACTTAGAATAACCCTATAATCGAGGATAATATTATTATTAAATTTTTAACTATTTAGGACGCTAAGTAACCGATAAACGTACTTTAGGGTATAGTTAATAAAACTAATAAAGCTAATATAGTCTTATTATTACTACTAACCCCTAAAATAACCCCTTTATATAAGCTTAAGAATAGGAATAAAAAAGGGGATATAATAACTAAGTTATAAACAGCTCTATATAATCTATAATCCTCCTTATAAGCGCTTATATATACTATAAAAGTTCTTAAGCCTTTAATTCTTAATAACTCTTAGTAAAACGCTAAAATACGTAGTAAACGAAGTACGAATTATAAAAAAGTAATTCCTAATACTAAAATTAATATTAATAAAAAAACCTTTATAATAAACCTCTACTACTATATCAGAACAGAGCTTATAAAAACTACTTTATTAAGTACTAAATAAAACTCCGTTAAATCCTAGACGTTTAAACTAGGCCTATAGACCTCTATAACGCTTCGATAGTAGTATTTTTATAACGCTCTTATATTTAAATATAAAAAATAGTAATTACTATAACCGCTACTAAAACTACTTTTTCTCTACTTTTATACCTAATTAATAAAAAACTATAAAAAAAAGTAGTATAGGATATATAACACTCTATTAAATAAGGGGCGTGTTATTCTGCTAGCAGCTCCCACTATTCTGCCCCCAACTGTGGCTGCGACCACAACGGCAATTTACTAACAACTTTCTATTATAATAGTTAACTTTTGAAATAATAAATCTATACTATAGTTTATATTAATCGATTTACTAATTACTATACTTTATATTAATCTAATAAAATCTATTATTCTTCTACTAATAACTTCTAAAAGTAGTATTAAGTACTAACTATATAGAGACGAGTAGACGCTATAGTGGCGGCCTTGGTAGTTTGTATAGTACCAGCCACAGCTTGGGGGCAGAATAGCGGGAGCTGCTGGCAGAATAACACGGCCCTTAAATAATAAAAAGAGCAGTTTATAGGACCTACTTAGAGCGCTCTAGAGGAGTTTAAAAACCACAATTTATTAAAATTAACTTCTAAAGCCCATTAAAAAAATTTAGTAATATTAAATATCTCCCATAGTAACTATAAAAACTACTTAAGGATACTATAAACATAAAAATAAAAAAGCTAAGGAATATTAATATATAAAAAAAAGTTAACCGTAATCTTAAATAAAAAATCCTACTTCTATTAAAATAAGTATATACTTATAAATATAACACTAATAACGAGGTCTACGAAATAAAAGTATATATATATATAAAGGAGGATATATAACTACTTAACCCCTTATAAAATACGTACGCTTTAACACTTATTATAAAGGCCTTTAAGCTTATAATAGTAATAGCTACTTAATTCGACCTTAAGGCTAACTAGTATAATATTATTAATATATTCCTTAACGCACCTCTTAAGAATAAAAAACTAATAATTATTAAACTCCTAGAGGGATATAAAGTTATTAATAAAGTAAGTAAGCTCTAACGCACTCTATATAGCCTCTAAGACTTACTAATTCTCTAGTTCTAAACTTTTACCTTTATATTTCGTAATATAAATATAATATATAGCTATAAAAAGATCTATATTTACTAAACTATAAATAGAAAAGTAATATTAATATTTTATATTAATAACTTTATTATTCTATACTATTAAAATAATTAAAAAGTAGCTTAGGGGATCGTTAATAATATAAAAAAATATATTAACTTTAAAAAGAATAAACTAATTAATTACTTCTTTAGAGTACGGATTTTATAAAACCGTACTATTTATAAAATTTACCTTATCTATAATATATATATTAAGCAAGTTACTAAACACTTCGACTTTATAAATTTACTATATTTAGCTATCCCTCTTCCTTAAAACGAGTTTAAACTAAATAAGGGGTAGGTAATAAAAAAAAAAATAAAGAGCTACTAAAAAAAAATTAAAAATATACTTTATATAGCTATAATAATTAGGCTAAATATCGCTTTTACTTATTTATAATTATTATAGTTCTTAACTAACCTAAGTATAACCTATATTAAAGTAATTAACTATTATATTTAATATCTCTACGTAATAAAATATTTTATACTCTATTATAGTAGTATACTGAGTACGTAATTATTATTTCTAATTAAAAATATTAACTTCGTAAATAACGAAGTAATATAATAATTATCTTAGGGATATATAATATTCTTTTTTAGTAGCTTAATTTAATAGAAATTAGCATACTAAGTAACGGTTACGATATTAATTACTAAAACTAAGCTTCTTTACTTTAAAAAAACCGTAAAAAAAACTATAGTTTTAAAGCACCTTTTTAAAAATATTACCCTTAACTTAAAAGAAGTATAATTAGTTAACTATAATAATTAGTAAACGATTTAACTCGTTATAAGGGAAGGGAAAAAAATAGCTACTTAACTTTATTATATTAATATATAGAATATATAACTAAAATAAGAGCATATTAAAAGTAGCTTCGAGGTTACTTATATATTAATAAAAAATATACTAATAAATAAACTTATTAAAAACTTTTTATAAACTAAGTTTAAATATTTCCGTACACTTCTTAACCTCTATAATACGCAAAAAATCATTATAAATAGCTAAAATAATTAAAAATAATTAATTTAAGCCACGCTTAATAAAACTTAATACTTAAAAGTAAACGATAAATAAAACCTAGAGTATAGCCTAGAGGCTTAAAATAAATAAAATAAAACTTTTCTTAACTTAAAAGCCTAAACTCCTAAAATAACCTTACCCTATAGAGTATATATATATAAAAATAAAACCTAAGCTTACGCTTATTATTTAAACTCCTAGTTTATAAAGTACGTAATTACTAAAATTATAACGTTATTAATAAAGAGTATAGGTATGCGTACTAAGAACTGCGCCTTATATACCTTAAAATTTATAAAACTAAGAGTAGTGGGGGGTAAAATAACTATTAAATTAATAATTTAAAGTATAAGAGTAAATAATATAATAAGAGGCTAATTTTAAATAATTATAATAAGTATAATTAATAGTATAAGTATATTTAAAAGAGGGGGTAGGGTATATATAAAAAAAAATCCTCTATATAAAACCTAATATAATTCTTATATATCTTCCTATTATTCTCTATATAATAAATAATAGTACAAAACTTACTAATTTCCTACTAAAACTATAATTAAGAATACGCTTTTTAATAATAAAAAAAATAATATACTTATAATAGAGGGAGCGCTACTTATAATAGCCTTAATAAAAGCCCAGGCCATTAGCTATATAATAACTAATATATTAATATACCCCTTAGCTAAATAGCTATTAAAATAGTGCGTATACCGGCCACTATTTCTTATAAAATAATAACTACTATCCTTAAAATTAATATATTAAAGGGCTATTTAAAAATAAAATATATACTATACCTCCCGTTCCTTAAGAACTACTCTTTTAAACTTCTTAAGGACTAAGTATATATTAATTATACTTAGAATAATAAAAAAAATTATACTTACTATAGGGGGTACTTTAGCTTTTTAGCGTTCTCTTTTATTTTTTACTACTTTTTTAAAAAGAACTAGCTTTACGTTTTTTAAACTCTAAAATACTATTAAAAATAAATTCCTAAAATAATAGTATATAATATACCCTTTTTAGAAAGCTTAATATTTAAAATATTCTTATTTTTATTCTTAAACTTTAAGGGGGGGGTAAATAAAAGCTCCTTAGAGCTCTTATTACTATTATTTATTTTATTATTACCTTTATTATAATTATTAATAAGAACCTCGAACTTAATAAAGTTCTTAATATTTCTATTAATAACTTTAATATCCTCTTAGTTAAGGAGAGAGAGCTTAGTAACCGGGCCTTAATAAGTAAATAAAAAGTTATAGGGGAAAGTAATAACTTAGAGGGGCTCGTTAATATTATTACCTATTTAAACTCTTAATAAACTATATAATATATATATAAGAGGTATTATAAAAATTACGTAAAACTTATTATTATTTTTAAATATATTAAATATTTATATTTAAAATAAAATTAATAAACGATTTAATAATATAAGCGCGCGCGCATAATAAATAAGGGTACTTATAGTAATTATAAAAAAGTTAAAAAAAAAAAAAAAAACAATAGCTAAGTAACGCTATAAAAATTTAAATATATATAAAATAGCTAGGTAGCCTCGCCCTTAGTAATTTATATACTAAAAGTAGTATAATATATACTATTCTAAGTTAGGATTCTATTTATTTTAAATAAAGGGATATATTTATAATAAACGTAGTTTAAAAAACGCGTATCCCTTATATTTATTTTTTCTTTTATTTATATTTAACTAAATCGGGCCTTTATAAAGGTATTTAGAGGTTCTATTTTAGGTATAATAGCTCCTTAGTAATAGTAATTAGGGGGTATATTACGTAATAAGGATAGTAACTATATCTTATAAAGTACTTATTACGTATTAAATCATATATCTATTTTAAATATCGTATATATAGACTTTTTCCTTTTATCTATTTTTATTTTAATATATTAAGCCACTTTTACTATACTCCGTATACCCATTGCTACGTGCCATAACTCGTGACAAATTCAGACGAACCCAAACTCCAGCCTGGTACCTTTGGTCTGCTGTCTTCTGTTTACATGCATCGAGTTCCTTAGAGGCGATGCCGCCTTATCAATGCTTCACATCCACAACGGGTTCAACATTCTGGCCCCCCTCAGACCCAACAGCGGCGCCACACCGGAGACAGGGTCAAGGGCCCCCTGCAACGATCTCACCTTGATTCAGGATCACATCTTCCCAATGTTCTCACGCCTGGGCATCCTCTCCTGTCTGGCCGGTAGATTTACCCCGCCAGTCTACATGCATACGGAAGAGGACGAATCTCCACACAAGGACTTTGAGGACGCTAGACGGAGGTTATTCGCTATCGCTGACGCCTGCATTCGGTTCATCAACGCGGTCAGCCCCAAGGCAGACACGCTGCTTGTGGGCATTGATGACCTTATTGAGCAGGCCAAGCTGCAGACCAGATTAGAAGTATGGCACAGGCAGTTCGATGATCTCTTGAAACGGCTGCAGTCTGTCGGCAACCCGCCCAACCCAGACGCGGTCAACATCCTTCTCGTAAACCACAAGGTCGTCAACATTTGGACACGAGTCTGCACTACATCTCAGGAAACAGACACAGATGTTTACAGATCAGACTTTGACGAGCTGGTGACGTACGCAGAGCAAGTCATCAAGCCAGGCAAGGTACAGGCAGGACCACAACTTCTTTCATTCGACGTCCAACTCCTGGCACCGCTATTCTACGCCGCGCTGAAATGCCGTCACTCGTCAATACGATGGCGTGCCCTGGAGCTGCTCCGTCTGGCACCCCGACGAGAAGGTTTATGGAACGCGCACCACGCATATCTCACGGCCAAGCGCATAGTCGAGCTGGAAGAACAGCATCTAGGTGGAGAAGGAGCTCTACCCGACGAGACGTCGAGACTTTTTGGTCTGCCTCTACCTGATGACCAGTCACGGGTCTACAACCTGTGCGAGCTGCCATTTGACTTTCGTACGTTCGATCATAGTGTGGTGGCCAGCCCAACGTGCCCAGGCACGCTTGAGGCCAAGTTTCAGACCAGACCAATGGGTGTGTTTGGAGAGTTCCAGAATTTCACGGAGTACATCAAGTTATGATATGGTGGATATCTATGAATTGCGCCCATATCTTCTATATTCTAGAGCCTTCCTTCAACTTATTGTACAGCCGGTACTTTCCTCGTCTCCAATACAAACCAATACTCCAGTCAAATCCACAGTCCATGTCCATTACTCCACCTGCCACTAGATACTCAAACAACTCTCAAATCTGTGCATTTGCCTTCTTCCAAACGATCTCAAGCATGATTGCCTTGAATCTCCTCCATAGACGAGCTGCTCATTTCAAAGGCAGCCTTCCTGGAGTGCTTAACAGACCAAGCCGCGCTGCTCCACTGACCATCAAAACCAATACCGGGATGAAGAACCGTTACAGCGAGGATTGCCAGGAAAATCATGGGCCCCTCCAAGATCATGAAAGAAACCTCGTCATTGGCAATAGGCCCGTTAAAGCCCTGCTGCAACTCCGCAACACGATAAACCGAGCGGATGAAGACAAGCAAAACAGCCGCCCCGAGCGCCCACTGGAACAAGAAGAACTTCTTTGTCGACCTGAGCTCAGCGAAGCGTGATCCACCCTTGTTGCCCTCGGTCGTCCTGCGGAGGCGGAAGACGAACTCCAGCCACAGGAGCATGAAGACTAGCAGGGACACGACTTGGAACACAACACCCGCGACCATCATTGCTCTGCCTGTCTCCCTGCCGGAGTGTGTGTTTGCAGTAGCTGCGATACCGCCACCGGCGCCCTGGAGAACGAGCGAGATGAAGTCGCTCGTCATGAATGTGATTGCGTAGGTGCGAGGGCTGAAGCGAGAGATGTGCTGGCCATGAACGATGATGATACGGGAGAGGCAGAGGTAGAGGGCACCGGCAAGGAAGGCGGGTGCGATTGTAAGAGGAACGAGGTAGCTGTCGACATTTTGTCAGATACTCTCAAAGGCCATGGAATTTGGAGAACTGCTCGGTCCAAGACTTACATGATGAAGTTGTTGAAGTCGAATGGGTTGTTATGCAGCATGATTCTGCCAGCATATCCGACGACCTCGAGGACGAGACCACAGATCATGCCGACCATAAATCCCCATGTCTTATATCGGATGCCGAGACCAATCTGAGCGATCAGAAGCAGCCCAAAGGCTGCAGCGTAGACTGCATTACCAGCAAGAGTTGGAAGGTATTCAACTTGAGCACAGCTGAGGGGACATGTTTCCACGGTGCAGTTGGCATTTGTTAAAAGAGGGCAAACTTCCGACATTGTGTCTGTGGGTTTACAAAGACGAGGTAAAGAACAACGTGAGGGAGCTGAGACCGGAAGAACTTTCGATGCACTGCGTTGCAAGGTTGGTGGACTGATCAAACCGATGCGATCCCGTCCATACACATATATATCTACGCGCCCTCTCCGCAGTTCGCAACCTCGACAATAGCATGTCCAGAATTCCAATCCTCTCGCACTCTCGCAGTCGACAGCCCTATTCGGAAAGGGGCTAGACAGATACGACCTGTCCGCTACAGCCTACAATCCTCATGTCAACATAGCCTCAATCCCGAAAGCCACATGGCATGATTCGCCAGTTCGCATCTGACACCGAAAGACTGCGAAATCAAGTCAGCGTTGACCCCTTGCGCCATATGCTTGGCACCTAGCCAAGTGCAGTCAGAGCCTCCCGAAACGAGAGCGCCCGATTGGTGACGGGGTCGGACTCTCGTATCCAGCTAACCAAAAGTCGTTTAGCGACCCTCTGGGTAGGCGCCCCAAAGATAGACTCGTACAGTCCTAACGCAAATAGGAGATAATGCGACTCTCAATATACGGGCCGCAATATGCTTGCACAGAGGGAATGCTGTTTGATAACATGTCAACATATCAGAAAGCCTGTTGGCGTTCTTGCTGACATGGTACGTGTCCGCTGCAGAACCTCTCCGAGGATTTTCTCTGTTCAGCCGCGTCATTATGCTCCGCCACTTGAATTGACCACTTCTCTTTGGCAAATCACTGACGCCTTGACTTTATTCAGCGCGGGTTGCTGGCCGGTGAATAGTGAACTTAGTGAGCAGCAATACAGGCATATGTCGTTACCTGGTGTGGCCCAAGATTAAACCATAATGCATGAAACACCACTGCCTGCTCATGTTGATGTTTTGCCTCATCTAGAGAAATGGCATGACTGCAAGATTTGTTGTAATTGAATATTTGACCACGCACCAATCTGCTTTGCACATGTATTAGGACCGGGATAGATCAACTTGCCATCAATATGTCGAGGAGCGACGGCAGGCAGCTGGTTGTCCATTTCGGAATCCTCGTTGCATAGCAAAACCGCCACCAGGGCGGCAAACTGCAACACGCCTTTGACCCGAACAGCGGCACTGCGGGTGACGTCGATTGGCATGACAGAAGACCGGAGGTACAACATGACGCATGACATATTACAAGCTTCTTTAACACGTACTTTGTTTCTACATCCTGTTCAGCAATCGGAGGTTGTGGCACACACCTTGTCAAGAATGGCATACATCATGGCCATGTGTCGCGGTCTTTCAGCAAACCTCACTCAATGTGCTGTTCAGTATCAATTGTTAAGGCGAGCGACCAGATTGTACATCTTGTCGTTCTTCCAAAGCGCATCGACGCTAGTAAGTGAAGCCTGCATGTATGCAGCAAACATTTCAGTGTCGTCTTTGTTCTCCAAGAACAGACCTGGATGCAACGGATCGCATTCGCCGCCCCGTCCGAAATCTCCAAGCAATTGATCACGTACTGGAATTGAACCACTTCAAAGACGAACCCAGGTTTCAAACAACCTCACCTGCTAGATTAGTTTACATATATAATCGATGGGAGTTTTCCGTATTATCCATGTGATTTGTCCTTCACCGTAAATTCTTGAGATAAAACATACCCCACGATCAATCCGGATACAGAAGCTAAATTCATCACTTTCAAGCACACGTTGACCGTTATAAGACAACACTATGGTGCGCCGAATGAGGACTTCGAAGCAGTTACAAAGTTAGAAAGCCTGTGGAGGCTAACATGAGAAACAGTACTCGAACAATCGGAACGCAGACAAGGACAAGAAAAACAATGAGAGTAAACCGCCGCCGAAGAAGCACAACGACACGAATTTACATCCCAACAAAGATGAAGATAGAGGTGACATGACCGAAGGGGATTTGGACCGTGTAGCCCTTAATGCCGCAAAATACAAAGACGGAAGACCCGATCCGAAGGATGTATGAAATATTTTCTGCTTCAAAATACTCAACTGCATTGGTGTGCGGATGACCGATGCTGACCAAATCTGCAGATGTTAGGATTCGCTAAGAGGCTTGAAGCAGCCGTTAAAAGGAGACAAAGTGCCGCGAGCGGGATTGAGACGGAAGATGCCGAGAATAGTCTCGCTGCCGGCAGCTCTACCTCTAATCAGAGTAATGTGCCAAGTGATGTCCCGGACGGCAGTGGCAATTCTCGTGGAAACTCCGTAAGGGGCCGCGGTGGAAACAGGGGAGGCCGAGGCCAAGGAGGCCGCGGTGGAAGAAGGGGTAGTCAAGGCAGAGGAGGCCGCGGTGGAAGCACAGGGGCAGCGAGTCGCAGTAGGTCAAGGGGAGGTGGCGGCCGACGCCCAACGGAAGGCCGCGGCACAAGCTCGGAGAGAGGCTCTCACGGAAACTAGAAGAGAGCCTTTGGCCAATAGCACAGTCGGCGAAGCAGGAAGAATTCTGGTTGCAGCTCGTGGACGAAGAAGCCCCCGCCAGGCAAGCCACTTCACAAATAGACAATTAGGCAGCAAGCAATGATAAGTAGCATTCTTACAGGCCTAATTCACCTAGTGACAGCTAATGTGGAATCAGATTACGCCTGACTTCGCTGTCGAATAATGGAGACCGATTGATAAGGTGAACAGCGTGTCACACTATCTTTGCGTGTACTCCTCACGTCCGAGAAGATGTTTTATCCTATACTTGTTGTCAAGGAGCCCTTGTGTTAAGCAATAAGTAGGCGTCAACATGGCGTTTCCGAATCTTATGGAAGCGCCGTTATGGATGTATTCATGTCTACAGCTGCAGCTGCAGCAGAATGAACATCGTTCTTTTAACCACATCAGTCGGGTAAAGTCATCAGGGTACCAAACAATGGATTTCAGCGGCGTGCTGGTAAACATTATCCCTTTGTTTGTGGTAAACAGATCTCGATTGAACAAATTTTATTTGCCGCCATATGAAACAAATACGAACAATGAATCGTACCCAATGAACTCTCAACCTTTTGGAAGTCGATGCTCCCAACATCTGCATCCTTCGATGCGACATAGAAGACCAGAACGCATAAATGGCCAACGGGACTCGCGTTCTTGAATTTCAGTTCTTCTCAGCTGGGACTCTAGCCTCATGTAAACGCCACCATCGATCTCACGAATCATTGAACCTAAAATTGCAGATACAAATACCAATTTCAAGTAAATCTCCGACGTGGTACACTACTAATCATGGTAAGGAGACATAGAGAGGACACCATAGTGGCTGCGCAGCTACTAACACTCAATCACTACGCCGAAGGTTTGATGGGACTAACAGTACTTCTAGAGCCACCAGAATACGGTATATGCAAAGGAAGAAGGTGCGGAACAAGTAAATATACATCAAAAGAAAGATGAATTAGTTTCGGGGAGTTTTCTTGTCCCCCCAGAGCGACCGGTACGATCTGTCCCAGACCTGCAACCGGTACAGCGAATCAGTGAAATGTATGCGCCTGAATATCTTAGATAACTAACGCAGGAATTGTAGGATAGAGCAACAGGTGAAATATTTGACAACAAGGCTACGAAATACGGGCTAAATAGCAAGACGGAAACTGAAACCCCAGGGAAACGCTCTCACGATATCTCAAGCGATGGTTCTGGTCAATAACACTACACATCGGACTTCTGAAGATAATATCTCATGTGCTCAGAAGGAGCTTGTGGGGCCATATTGATGAGAAGTTATCTTCAATGTCGGTAATATTGAACAGGCTCTAGTCGTCTGTTGAAAGCATTTAAGCCTATTGCTGAAGTATTGACAGCGTAACTTGATCACTTAGTAGATAGCTCTATAAGGGGAAGCTCTTAAAGTAGGTACGCGATAATATTACAATGCATCGTGGTACCGACTTCAACTCTACGCGTGCTATCTTATGCAGTATAGATTTCCTCCGAGTACGTTATTTTGTAGGGGCATTGATGTATCGAATCATGATGGAAGATGAGAGCGACATCAGTTGTGCATAAATAAAACCCACTGATGTTGCCGAGGACCCAATTTCGACTTTCGATAGGCCATGTCTCGCAGACTGCAAGTGAGTAAAACCCACCACGTATTGCCATTGAATACATTTTGAAATGAATGAAGAACAACGGAAGAGAAGAAACAGCTTCATCTTGGATCTCAATCGAAACGATTCGTCTGCTCTCAGAAGCCCGCTTGGCCAAGGGGCAACGTCTTGCATGCCCTTCAGTTCGATCGTATAGGATCCATGGAAATCATGAGATGTACTAGATGACTCAAGCATGAAAAGAAGAGGCTTGGACTAGGGAGTGCTGAAAAATAGGAAGAGGCTCTTCCGTTGGACAAAAAATCGGAGAGTTACCAGCCACGACGATTATTCTTGAGCTGTTCGGTCACCGCCAATCAGACCGTTTGGGAATCGTAGATAGGCTTCGTCACAGAGGGATTGGGATCAGTCCCAGAAGCTCATTCGGCAAGCTATTGCTTAGACAAAGAAAGAAAAAGAGCGGGACAAGAAGCTGTTCAACTTTGGGAGGTCGGCTGAGAGGCGTGGGTAAGCATTGTTCCAGCATCTGTACTACCTAGTGTAGCCCCTGAACTCCTGGCGGTGTGATATTCCCCTTCATGATGAATAGGATTTCATCCGACACGTCATAGTCTCTGGCATGTGAAAGGTCTCCAGACGGTCTCCTTTGGGATGTAATCAGACCCCTCGGCTGTACTACGTGGTATATATATAGCTTGACAGATTTCCCATGCGAGGATGAAAGGCATAAATAGTCGAGCGGGTGTCGTGTAGTCGTCCTGTTGGCTCCTCTGTCCTGGCTCACGACCATCGAAAACAAACGAATTTGTCAACCTGCAGAAAAACCATACACTCATTGTGCACTTTTGAGGAGAATTCCATCAGGATAGACTTTGACAATGCCCAGCGTGGTAAGTTGAAAGAACGCGAGGCCCCTTAGTAGTTGCATTAGATACTAAAAGACTTGTTCGAGAAAAACTAACAACACTATTCCAGGGGGAAAAAGGCTGGGACAATAAGGAGAAGCCTGGCTCCAATAAGGGTAGTGGCTCCTCAAGCTCTGGCGGACAGACTCGTGGAAATGCCGAGAACTCCTCTGAAGAGGACGCCAAGAAGTAGCCACGAGTATCGTCGTGCGAAAATGAGGACCGGCCCATGAGCGACTCGAGTCGGGAGTGACGATGATAAGATTTCCCGTGTTCAATCAGATATTCTCCCTCTCGCCGGCCGTAATTGTCATACTTGAAGCCATATCTGTATCCTGTGTGAAAACATTCAGGAGTATATACAAGCAGGGACAGGCTGGGTGGATTCATGTATGAATATGTACTCATTTCAGTGTTGGGTCTGATCACTAACACGACATACATGTACTCAAAGCCGAATCATCAGGTGGACGCCACCTATCTTCGAGCTCACTCATTTAACGCCAATACCAAAGTCAGCAATTCACTTGAACTTTATGTGAAGTCAAAGTCTGAATCATGAGAAGCCAGTGAATAAGTCGCAAAATGTTGCGTTAGCAGACGGTGAATCACGAGAGAGATAGTCCGCAGCCAGTTTAGTGGCACCGCAATCAATTCACTGATACGTGTATGTTCTACCTCTGGTTACTGTACAGAGATATAAAATGGAAAGAATGTGCCTGGAGTCATATCCGTTTCATC
The DNA here is from genome assembly GCA_023376865.1 of Colletotrichum filicis. Classification (NCBI taxonomy): domain Eukaryota; kingdom Fungi; phylum Ascomycota; class Sordariomycetes; order Glomerellales; family Glomerellaceae; genus Colletotrichum; species Colletotrichum filicis. The sequence goes on from MOOC01000237.1 coordinate 29,351, forward strand.
ATCATCAACAACAACATCATTGTCATCATCATCATCGTCACTTAAAGCACTCAACAACGCTATAAACACAATCGACCCCCAATCAACATCAACACATCCAACATACTTTGCAATAAAAGAAAGACATATTGTCAAGACAATCACAATGGTCAAGGAAAAGATGACCCCTGAGGCTGCGGCCCGTATCAAGGCGGGGAATAAGGATGTAAGAGAAGCCGGGAAGCGCATTTTTCCTTTACATCAAAGACAACATGAGAGTTTTTCAGGGCTGACAGAATCATTAGAAGAAGTTCGTTCAGAAGGCTGCGGCTGCTGCGCAAAGAAACTATCCCAATCACCCGACCTACAAGTCCAGTGGCGGCTCTGGTGGCGGCTCGTCTAGCTCTGGCGGGCAGTCTGGTGGAGGTTCTGGTGGCAGTTCGGGCGGCGGCTCGAAGTAGTCATGGGTTCTTCCTTGAAGTGAGAATATGAGCTTAGCTCAGTACAGACTCCAGCCCTGCGAGTATCTCGAATTGACTGCTGCGTAGGCAGTAGTTTACATAGCCGATAGCATTTAGACGAGCTCTACGATTAGTAGCCCTCAGTGGGCCAAGTCAAAATCAATACGATGAGTATCAGTTAACTATGATCAAGGTTGCATCATTAGGCTTTGCATGAGCCACACAGGTAAAGTTGACCATCAAGATCTCGAACTTATTTTCAAGGTGCATCCAATCTTGGGGTTTGACGAAGGTTCAGGTGGATCAAAGGTGCTATTATATATTTCATGGCTTTTCCGTATCTTTTCCCCCATCTATAAGTCCCTACCAGGAACCAGAACACCAAGTCCCCGTGAGTGTAAATGCTTCCCAAGGTATCATAGTAGTTTATACATCCCCCAAACACCCCTTAATGCCCATTTTTTATCACCCCTATTCTCTCACTGCCTCTGCGATGGATACTGATACCGCGTAGGTTGCGGCTGCACCTCCGTCGCCGGCATCTCAACAGCACCAGGCGGCGGTTGCGGCACATGCGAAGGAGGCTGCGACGTAACAGGCATCGAAGCCAACTCGAACACACCCTCCTGCTGAGCAGGTTCCTGCGGCGGAGCAACGTACGCAGCTTGCGGGTGGTGGCCCCAAGCACCCAAGTTTGCCCCTTGTTGCGGTTGAAGATGCGCATACGGCGGCTGCGGTGAATTTGTCGCCCACGTCTGTCCACCGGGACTCGTAGCCGTGATTTCGGAGACGGGCCTCCAGCCTGGTTGCTGCTGCTTGTTCTCGTTCTTGTACTCTTGCGCGCCGGTGTACGCGGCGTATCCACCCGCCCCAGTGCCGGCGACGCTCGCGGGCGGGCTGTATTCGGTAAAGGGCCCGTGTTGTGGGTTATTGTGGCCCGTGGCACCGATGCCGCCGCCGAGCATTGGGCGGTGGGACTCGTCGTGGGCGTCGCGGCTTCGCTTGATGCGCCAGATGAAGGCGGCGAGGCAGACAAGGGCGATGGCTCCTGCACCGGCGCCGACGCCGACGCCGATTTTGGCGGTCGTGCTTAGGCCTTTGTCTTCCTGTGCTGGGGTCGATGTCGCGGGTGTAGGTGTTGATGTGAGGGTGATGGTTGCTCCGCCTGTGGTGGTCGTCATCATGGTAGTGGGCATAGCTGTCTTTGATGTGGATAAAGTTACTGATAGCGATGCTGTCGCGCCTGTCGCGCCGAGGTTGAGGAATTGGTCTTCAGTTATGGATATCGGCGTCTTGGAGTCTGAGCAGGCGGTGCTCATGGATTGATAGACTGTGCGGAGGGTATCCTTTGCTTCCTTTCCTAGACACGTCGCTGCGTTTGTGACGAATTTGCCCTTGTCATCGCTGCAGAGGCACTTGTTCATCGTTGCGACTGTGTCGCCGTCGCATTTACTTGCGTCTGAGGAGGCGTAGAGGCATGGTTGGGCGGCTGCTGGGTAGAGGTCAAAGTTATTTTGGTATTTTGCGAGAGCTGGTGCTGCGAGGAGGAGAATGCTCAGCAAGCTCCTTGTCGTTGTATTCCTCCGCGCCGACGCCATTGTGAAGAGTTGGAGGGAGTGTCGCTCTGTCTGCTCTAATCTCGAGATGGTGTTGATGGTTGAAAACCAGGGGTTTTGGGGGCCAGAAGATAGATCACTTTTGGGTGGTGACTACTGTAGAGCTAGGGATCGACAATGCGCGTCATGCACTTGGGCGGCGTCGATGAAAGTCTAACTCGAATTTCGCTCAATTGGGTTCCGATTCAGGTTGAGGCGGTGTCTCAGTGCTGTTGGTTCGGTCGTCTGAAAGAGTCTCTGTGGTGTATCCATACATTCGTGTCTGCTCGCCAGAGATGGTGATGGCCAGTTCAAGGGGTCTAGTTGAGTTCGGCGGCAGTGGGCGAAACAAATTGGCAGAGTTACCAAGTACTTAGTAGAAGGAATGATGAAGGAGGCGTGACGGGGGGTTTTAAGGAACACCGTCCGGAACAACGATTATGAATCTAGATGGAGCCGAGCTAGAGCAAAGGAATGGCTGGAATCACTAGCGCAACAACGGACGGATTGACGGATTGGAGGCTGAGGCTTGGATACCTCTCACATGGAGACAATGGGCACGGGGAGAGCGTAGAGAATGACGAAGGGGGAATGCAGCGGTGCAGTGCAGACGATGCGACTAGGGGGAGGGAAGCTTGTTTCCCTTCTTTCTTTGCCTTTCCTCGTTGTTGTTTGGTTCATTTCTCTTTTTGCCTAAATGTAGGGCTGAAGGCTGAGCATCAGCGCAGGTACATGTAACCATTCATAGACACACATTGAGAACCAGATGTATAAGGTTACAAGATACTGGTCAAGGCACGAGGTAATATTGTCCAGGGGCTGTGTTTGCTTCTGGACGTTCCGCAAGGGAAACCAGAGCAAACTTTGAAAGATGCTTCTCTATGAGGAACGTGGGTGAGATCGAAGACATGGAATCGGGACGGGACAACGAAGCAGACTGGAGCATAGCGCCGGAGGATCTGCGACCCTTGCCGGATTCGACGAACCGGGGCTAATTTTAGAGGCTCATAAGCCCCAGTCGTCTGGGCTGGCTGGATGACCGTCAGCCACACATCCAGCTCTGCTGTGTTCATCTGGTTTCATTGTAAAGAGTGGGATACGGGAAGAAGACGAGAAGGAGAACGAAACGGCCTTCTGTTGTGACATCTTGGTCGCTTGTGAAGAAGGCGCATCGTCGTGCTCTTGTTGAGGAAAGTGAAGAATATCGAACGCTTTCAGTCTGAGACGGATTGTCTTAGCATCCTGGTCAATCGACATTCCAGAGCAACTTGCCAAGACCATCAACAGAGAGTCGACATAAGCGCACACATCCGGGTACTTCATCTCATCTCATGCCCCAACCACCGTGGCTCAGCTTCCCCGGCAACCCGGATGCCGCTGGAACCGGAGGCAGTAAGTTAACCACACGCACTGGACGGATACTGGTCGAGGGCAACAACAGTGTGTCCAGAGCGAAGGATCACTCGTGGATTCGTGGCACGGTCATTCGGAGGCTGCAACAACGGCCTGAAAATAACCGTCAAGCCACGCGAATCCAATCTCCTGAATATCGCTGCCTGCGCTGGAGCTTCATCGCAAGCCTCGAGGGGGAAGAGAAAGGAAACTGGTTCGGAAGAGACAGGGGGAAGGGAGGGGTCCAGCCACCACTGTCAGGCCGTCAGCATCATTTCATCTCACTCACAATTTTTCCTCGCTGGCTCCTGGTGGTGACGCTATAATCTGACTAACCTAAAAGCGGCCCTCTTTTGGCGGCTGCCTCCCCACGCAGCTCCCTTGCGTCATGTCATTGTATCTTAACAATGGGGAGCGCAACAATGCATGTTGTGGAATCTAATTCTTCGGGCTGGCTGTCAGTCTCTTTCGAAGCACTGGGAAGAGCCGTGGGCGCTTGACTGGTCATCAAGTCCGCGATGTCACCATGATATCGAACGTGTCCAACTTCCTGTGCGGTCTTCGAGCATTGGAGAGATATTAGATCTGTTCTCAAACACTGTATAGCGTGTGGAACAAAGGTAAGTGGCTTGGATACTGGTTATCCATCTCGAGTCGAGTGACACCGATAGTATCCGAAATTTGCGAAACCTCGTCGAAGAGAGCTCTCTTTCAACGTTCAAGTCTATTGAAGCCTTGCTGGGAACTCAACGTTATCAGTTCTACCAACTTTACCAGTATTGAGTCTATTTCTCCTCATCACCGACGGCAGTAAGCCTGCCGACAACAAGATACTTGCTGTCAAAGTTCTCTTCCCATCCCTGCAACGCCTCAATCTCGTCCGGTCCCAGTCCTTCAAGCGGATCCAACGGGCCGTCCAGATCCTCCGTCAACATATCCTCGTCAAAGCTGCCGAGTGCCAGGCCGCGCGAAGCATCCCGGCCGGCGAAGTTGGAGTAGGGTCCGCCGGGTCCGTAGAAGTTGCGACCGTGTGAGACGTCAAAGACGCGGCCGCGGACGGCGAGGTAGATGGGTGTATCGTTCTCGCCGGTAAAGGGGAGAAGGGTGCGCGGGTTGAAGACGCGGAAGACGGTCGCGGGCGGCTCTTTCGGAAGGACCGGAGGCGGGGTCGGTCGGAGGAGGACGTAGATTGTGTAGATGTTTACGAGGAGGAAGAGAATGTTGAGAGGGGTGAAGAAGGCGTTGCTGAAGGGTGATTAGGTTAGCTGACTGATTTCCACAGAAGAGTGAGTTAGTTGACTTGCCCTTGGTCCACGTGCAGCTTCACTGCTTCCTCCTGGAGTCGCTTGTCGACGTAGTCCATGATGATGGTTCGAAGGTATCCGTACGCTTCGAGGGTTTGTCGGAGCTGTTGTCTAACCGAGGTTCAAGGTATTCTAGCTTGCCCACAACGTTGATCTATTCTAGAGTTCTAGAAAAATGATATCGAAAATAAATTGGCCAGTCTCGCTTCGTATCGCAAGATGAGGCTGTTCAAGCTGTTGTCGACACGAGAATCATTGCGAAAGCGACCTCTCACCAGACTCCGTCGGAGCTCTCCAAGTTCCCGTCAATGGCTCGGGCCCCTGCTGCTCCGTGCACTGCCGAGCTGTGCCCCGCCAAAGCCCCATCTTATGTCATCATTAAGTTCGATCCACTCGATTCACGTGATGTATGCTTTGTCAGCAATACGATCTAGAATTGAAGCTATCACGACTTCCCATCGCTGGGGTCGCTGATGATCATTTCAATAGTACATGTATGTGATGTATTCTCACGTCTCATGATTTGGAGTTTTCACTCACCTTGAAATCTTGTCAGTCTGTTGTATACCGTATCAGAAAAGAGCTCTAAAGCATATGCTGGGAACTCGACCACAAGCCGTGTTACGATGAAGGCCACGGATGCACCAAAACGTACACATGTATGTCCTACCATATTACTATGCCTTCGGGTTGACTCAGAGTTTCTGTACTGCTAGTGCGCGGCGACCTTTCTAGGGAATCGTCCCTACAAACCATTCTTCCAATCTTAAATTAATGAGGTACAACAGCCTTCGGCAAAAGGGCAACCTGCTTTCAGTTTACTCCCACAAGACAAAGCCTAGGAAACAGTCCATGTCAGCTTTGAATGCCTAATGTGATCGATGGGTGACCCAGAAAGCTTGAATGTGGATGCCTATAGGATATAAAAGTATGTCTCAAATGAAATACATTGACATAGTGAAAAAGGTGTTTACTAGATCTGTGAGTTCAAGTTGCCATTTTCAACATCCAATTCAATCCTCGTCGCTTTGATGCTACAAGCATCGCTTGTCATCTCCGTGATCGTTGATCGGACGGTCTCTAGATAGCTCACTCCTGCTGGACTTCAGCAGCGCGCATGATGAGCATGACGATGATGATGAATTGTTTAATGCCGGTTCCACCCCTCAAGGCGTAAAGGGCGCCTACATCGGCTGCCGGAAACTGTCAACCACTACACATAGTGCGAATATAAGAGAAAATCAATATAAAATCCTCAGCCTCAGGCCCATATTGCGAATCAATCTTGGTGAAAGCGCGCATGCCACGGGTGATGCGAGAGGTAGTCACCTTAATCTAGCCGCAGTTGAGGTAGAAGTCGGTATCAGAGAGCTTATGTAGAGCAAGACGGTTAGGGCGAATCAAGAAACCACCAGCAGCAAGGTTGCTGGGGTTAATGAAGGCATTGACATCCTTATCGTACGTACCCCACTCCTCAGTAGCGCTGGTAGGAGAGAACTTGACGGGACCAAACTCATAGGCCCTGAACCAGACGCCTGAGCCGTGGTAACTGAAAATGTTGCTCATGAACTTGCTCCTCCAGATCCGAAGCGCGCTGGGATGCTAGGTCTTTGTGCCGGCGATCATCTGATTTTGATATTGTGATTAATGAGGCTAACAGCCAGTATAATACCACGTAGTTTGTTTACTGAATCAGGTGTAGCCATGTTTCATTCAAAGTCTTAACTTATGAACCCAATTACCCATCGTAAGTTACACGTCCCGATTCGCCGTTCCCATGACCGGAGGTATTCCCTCATTACATTGACATTATTTAAACAGCAGCGGCAACCTTGAGCTCCTTCTCGACAACAGAGACATTGTTCTTCTTGTCGATAGTCTCCTCAGCACCGAAGGAATCACGTCCGTCGGCGAAGACAGCCTCAAAGTCGTACTCTGACCAGCGGATCTCGGGAGCGAGACCAGCGAACTTCCAGACGCCGTCGACCTTCTTGTACCAATGCTTGTTGTAGCTGTGAGCGTGGCCCTTGACGGCAACCTCCTTGCGGGAGGCGTCGGTATACTTCTGGTGGGGCACGCGGAGCTGGTGGTGTCCGATGACCTCGGTCTCGGAAACCTTCTCCCAGCGGGTGCCGCCGATGAAGTGCTGTGTCTTGAGAAGGGGGTTGCCGAGGACGGACTTGTCCGAGATCATGGCGATGAACTCCTCCGCGGGCATGGCCTCCCAGATCTTGTCGAGGAAGGAGCGGTAGTCAATCTTCATTAGATCAGTACAAACGTGCGGTTTCGAAGGCAGTGAAAAGCATCGCCGTGGGACGGATAACTTACGCGAAGCTCAGGGGCAATGCATTTCCTGAGACGGTCCCAGTCCTTGGAGTCGTAGCTGTCGGCCCACTCGAAGATGCAGCCAGAGAGGCCGAGATAGTCTGAGCGACTCAGTCAGTCATTATCCAGCCATTGTGCATGGTTTCCATGACTTACCCTCAAAGGAGATGTTTCCAGCAGGGCTCGCCATTGTGTCTGAAAGTTTAATGTAGAAGTAAATACAGGGAATTAGCTGGAATATCGAGCGAAAGATAAAAAGGCAAGTTAAGTGCACTTTAGAGAAGGATGTCGATGAAGTTTATAGTTCACCGAAAGAAGGACAGACTGGACGCAATGAACAGTCCGATGTCAAGCGATCAAGGCCTACCTCCTGTTCGTTCCTAGCAACCGGACTGCCGTCAGACGCCCGGGCCCCAGGTACGGAGGCCCGGACGTCGAACTAGCGGCCCCCGCACCCTTTCGTGCGTGTCCGAGACCCCTATTTTTGGCGCCTTTTCACCGGACTCAGGTGGGGAGATGCCGGTCGTGAGACCACCTCACCTTCAGGCCTCGCGGCTGCGACAAAGGCGCGAGGTGACCTGCCGTAACACGTCAGCCATGGGATGAATACTTTGTAAAGAGTAACATCTTATGCGCGTCTGTTGGTTTGATCACGGCTGATGGGTAGGAAATAAAACAGTCGCTGCGCGCTTGTGCGGGGTATACGTTCGTGAAATCAGATAACGGTGCTCACGCGCATGTCGCTAATAGAGTAGGATGACACAGCATGGAACTTGAAATACTGTGGAATTTACGAATCCAACCAGTCACCTTATGTCCTATTCATCCATGATTCCTACACTGGGTATAACTAAATCTAATATCCACTTCCTGAGTTACAAGTCGAGGTATGTTCACCTCTTCAACCCCCTCGCCGCTTGCACTAAATGAAATCTTTCCTCTATTCTTGATTTTCTTCGTGCTTCTTCAGATGAGAGAGCTTTCTTTGTCAGAAGCGTATCCTCTTTTGAAGGAGGCAATGTTAATTGAATGTTGGAATCGAATTCGTGCTGGGCCCAGGAAGCACCCAGCTCACCATCGCCCCAGGATATCTTCTCTTCCCACTCCGATACTGATAGCCCGTCATGAAAGACCTCATCGAATAAATACATGTCCTAGGGTATGAGTTTCACAAGTGGGTGTACGGACACCAGCGCTAGCCCAAGCTGATCTGGTCTCTGGGAAGGTACCAACTCCCACTCTAAATCTAGTCGTAAGGCGAAATCGAGGCCAGATGATAGATCCCAAAATCTCATCCAGACAGTGGCGGTTCTCGTTGGTGACGCCAAGTCTTGTACTACTATCAGTGACTTTGATGTGGTACACAGCGGATACCAGCTGGGTGGGTACACCTCAGCAAGCTTAATGTTGCCTGGGGCGCTCGTAAACTGAACAGTTGTAGACTTTTCCACCCGTCTTAACATATGTCCCGGCATCGGGAAGTCTGTTTTGAAGCTGTCAAAACTTCCGGAGACGTGGATGTAAAGATAGACAGCCTCTGTGCCGAGGTCGGCTTCGTCAATCAATAGAGGTACGGCACCAGGCGGGCGGATGATGAGGTTGCCCACGTAGTAGAGGGGAATAGCTATGCAATTCTTCCCCGAAGTTAAATATCTGTCCGTGCAGTGTAGCATGGCGTAGATGAAAGTTCCCATCCTCCGTAGTGTATTTGTGAATCGTGTCTGAATATGCAGACCTTTGTTCGTTAGATAGTAGTGCGGGGTGTTGCCCGCGGTCTCGACCATTGTGACATTCCGGCACCCGAGAAAGTCGGCCGGAGATTTGGCGAACAACCCCCCTTCAAACCGAGCAGGTTCTCCATAGCCCCAAGAAAATATCGACTCGTCATCAGTCTTCTTGATGATTTCTTCCTGGAGCCGAAAGAAAGCCTTTTCACCTTCTCCGTATAGCAGCGGCATATTCACATCGAACAGGCCCATGAGGGAGTAGGCCTTATCCTCTAAACGGGTTGTCTCTCTTCTCGATGCCCAACTCATCTTTTCCGCCACTGAGAAGGACCGATGCACATCTTCGAATTTTCTGGTTAACGCAATGAAGTTTATGTTCGTTATACTGCCGAGAGCCGAGGCGAAGTTATTCATGTTGGAATTCATGTCGAAGCTCTCGTTATCGACTTGGCTTATCTTCCTTTTCCCGAGTACCATATTTGATGGACGGGCTCTACCGTCAGTGTCACCGGACTTTTCAATCCACTCCACGAAGTACCAGGACCGGTCGTAAAAGAATACTGTGGTCGCCGCCAACAATTCCTGCAAGGTCCAACCGCGACTAAACCAGCGACTATTGGCGAAGACCTTGTCTTTGGGATTAAACTTATAACCCCCAGGAACATCTTCAAGGTACACAAAGCATGTTGCAGCCCGTCTGTACCATGCAAACATAGAATTGATGGCCTCAGACAGCTCCGTGCTACTGCTCTTGTCTATGCAGCAAGTGTCTATCCAGACCCAGGAAAGCCTTTGGTCTCGAGCGACACGACACATGCCATCGATTTTCGTGATCCCACCGCGGTATCCAGCTCGTTGGAAATCTCTGAATGTGAACTCGTTACGCCCCCAAGTATGGGACAGGATGCCGTAGGGAGGTATGTCTGTACCGGAGAACTCTCGCAATTCAAATGTATTTGTATGTAATAGCCGCATGGTATTGATTTTGACTACGTTGTCATCTAGTAAGCTGACTGAAAGACGTTGGGAAAGCTTGACGGGGCGGCTATAGCCTGTATGAGTTGAGCAATAAACGCGGCGTCAGCAAACCCTTTCTCCAAGCGACAATCTGACGTCTCTCATCTCGAGTGCGGGGTAAGTGCAAGGAGATGCCGCCTGTTCAGGCGCCGTGGTTCGCCAAAGATGAGGAAATGTATATGAGCGCATGTAACCAACAGGTTTGCCAAGGATGTTGGACCTGCTTACTTGATGCATATCTCATCCGATGGTGTGCAGAAAGTACGATGGGTGTGACCGACTGTCCATACTTTCTCGATATCACTATCACGAGTTTTATTGTCGTGCGGCATATAAGTTCTAGTTTATGGTGTGTTTGTATGAAGTGGCAAGGTCATCGCAGGCCTTCATACAGGAGAACCAATGGCTGAAGCTGAACTTAGGATCTAAGTAGATTTGAAGCAAAAGCATGAAAGCTTGGTAATAATAATCTATGTTCAATGGCAGGCGATCAGTGAAGACCTCCTGGCCTAGAGGTGCTATATGTTTGATCAATATTTACATGTGAAAGGGAAGCCCATCGATGCCTGAACACTCTCCTGGACTGACTCCGTACATGCTTTTCCCGATTGGCTGTCTGGCCCATCACTGAGCTAGGGGAGGATTCAAGAATATCAAGAACAGTCTCTAGTGTTAAGTTTAGTGCCACAGGTGTCCAGGAGGTTGAGGCCCGGCGGAGGAATCCTATCGTTGCAGGGTCAGAACTGCCGGGCGGTAGGGTAGCAGGCCGTAGTCTCCGCTGGAACTAGGGGACCGTCCCTGGTAGAGCAGTTGAAGGTTGCACGGATCGATAGTCATGGTCTGGTCTGGATCGCTGCGAACCAAGTCACCGTGGCTTATGTCGTTGGTCCAGGTAGCACCGCTATTGGCCTTGCCGGCAAAGGGGTTGCTCTCGGTCACGGCCTGGGCCGTCCACGATCCGCCGAGACTGGTGGCCGTGAAGGAGCGGAAGTAGCGGCCGTTGGCGCCAATAGCCTCTACGATCATGAGGTACTGCTGTTTACCCTTGACGGTGTAGACTTGAACAGCCTCGAAGAGGTTGTTGGTCGTGTCGCTCATGATAACTGTCGAGGCGGTGCCAAAGTTGCCCGGGAAGTTTCCAATGGGCATGCTAGAGCGGTAGATCTTGCCATTGTCGCCCGCGAAGAATAGGTACATGTTCGTGCTGTCGCCAATGAGCGTCTGATCGATGGGGCCGGTGCTGGAGTCGGAGATGGTTCCGGAGAACATGGGCTGCGCCGCGGACCACCCGTTCGCAATGGAGGGATCGCTCGACGTCTTGTAAGAGAACTGAGTCGGACCCCATTGATAGGCGAGGACCCAGATGTTCTTGGGACGGAAGTAGAAGATGGTAGGCGCGACGGCGGATTGGGTCATTGCATTTTGAGACGCAGCACCCATTTGAGACCAATCGGAAAAGAGGCCAAAGTTCATGGAGCCCCAAGTTGAGCCTTGGTCATGAGTCGACGCGTATACGAGGTGCTGACCATTGTAAGTGACGGTGGTGAAGTCCTTGAGCGAGGCCCATCCGGATTTGGGTGTGGCCAGCGCGCCAGTCGATGTCCAGCGATAGGTAGACGGCAGGTCGCACGTCTGGGCGATGACATCTGTCGCAGACGCGAGGAGCAGTAGAGTGGTCGAAACCACCCCCGCATTGGCTCTGAGCATCATCTTTGCGTTGCGGAGTTTATAAAGTTGATGAAAAAAAGCTTGAGTCTCTGTAACACGAACTCCTTGACTAGAAGCAGTTGGCAGTCGTCCGATCTTTATATATATGAGAAATGTGTGTATTTTGACTTGACAGCGATTGGCTATCTAATCGTTGATTGCAATCCGGTCTCCCCTAGTTGTGGACCGGCAGTTGCTCGCCAATGCGAGAGAGTCCGAGAAAGTCGCTCTGGGATACGAATCTCATCAATCTGGCATTCGTGGATTAACAAAAGTGAAACTGGACTATGCTCTATGTGGACTGCCGTTTGTGCCGCATGGTTTACCGATACCAATACTACATCCCATATTGCCGAAAGTAATTTGAAGAGTATGATCCTGTGCTACAATATCCCCCTGTAGACCTAGACATCAACGGATTTTGCGGCTCCGGGGTCAAATTAAGATTGTTCACGAAGGTTTCCGAAAGTTTTGCATTCAGCCGGCGGGTCGTATGTGATGCGCACCAATTGCGGTTTCTCGGTTCTCGGTGCACTTCTTCTAACACTCGCGCAGGGTTCCATCGAGGTACGTTATGATCTTGGTTCCCCCAGACTTCTCCTCTTTTCGGACTGATCGTCATAGCGCCAGAATTTTCCAGACTTGGCGGTTGTGTAACCGCCAATTACCGATTGGTAGTATTAGTAGGCGCAATGGAAGTTGCTAGTCGTCATGGAACACTTCGTTCGCCTCGTGTGAGAACCATAAGTTACGATAATTGAGTCAAGTTTGATGAATTGACGGTTTAGTTAGTGTGATGTTCCAATGCCACCATGATTACAAAGAGATATTTAATTACCCGAATGAATATATCTTGGTATGAGGTGTTACTACATGAACTTCATCTAAACTAGTACATCGGTTGAAGTTTGTTGCTAATGTTGATGGCTCTCCACCGGGTGACTTGAGTTTAGCGCGAGCCAGCGGGAGCTAGCTCAGGCCACATCCCAATTCTTACCGCACGCCTTGATCCGAAAGAAAGCGCAAGAGACTTAGAATAACTGCATGGTTGAACTGACTCTGATACTCGCAAGAACCCGAATGTGGCCCACTACTTGGGTGAAGCCCAAAAGGATTTTTGATTTGTGAGCCTGTATTTGGGCACACGTGTCTTCGATTCCAGTACATTATCTGCCTGGCATGCTAAAAACTTTCACTCCAAAGATATCTTAATAGGTCAGTGATCATTATCGTGAAATAACCCGTCCCTATACACGTCTTTAATCAGCCTTCCTTGACGCCTATTTCAAGTATTGCCGTTGCTATCTTATGTCGGATCTATTCTGTCCTGTCTGAGGTCACAGCCAATCTGCAGGTGTCTAAAATCTCATCCCACATATCTCCTCAATAACTCGTGACAGCCAGAAAATTCCAATACAACCTGACGCTATCCCGTTTGACTCTGATTTCTCAGGGTCAATATGATGATCCTCCAATCACGCCATTTAGTCATCTTCCTTCCTCGGGATGTTGAACGGAGAGTCACGCCCAGTGTAGATGAATCCATCATACACGCAAGCACCCGCGACACCACCAACAATAGCAGCAGCCCAAGGGGCCCACAGCCAGTAGTAAGAGTCATGAGTGAAGACATCCGAGCCATAGCCAACGATAGCCAACGCAATACGTGGGCCAGTATCTCTGGCACCATTCATGGCGTACCCAGTGTTAATGCCCAAGGCGGAGCCGATGGCCAGCAAAGCCAAGAACATAGCAAAGGGTTGTGTGCCCTTTGGCGGCGATAGGTTGTTCTTATCAGCCAGAGCAAACACGATAGCCACCAGCGCGGCCGAGGCAAGGAACTCGGTGTAAAAGGCGCCGGCATAAGGAAGTCCAGACTTGGGAAAGGTGAAGAAGAGACCGGCAGTGGCATGTTCCCCGATCAAAGTGCGGGCAGCGCCGCCCTCGTACTCTGCAATGCTGGTGGAGTAGTTCAGATAGACGGCAAGACTGGCGAAGGTAGCACCCAAGACCTGCGCAGCCAAGAAGCCGGGCACTTTGCGCCAGGGGAAGCCGCGGAAAAGGGCGAGGACAACTGTCACGGTTGGGTTGCAGTGTCCACCTGATACGCCACCGGACATCCATACGGCCATAGCCACGCCGGCGGCCCAGGCCAGGCGGCACTGCAAAAAGTCACCAGCATTTTCGCGGATGTCGGCCGACTGGTAATTCAGACGCGTCTCGCATTCCACACCTGCTCCAAAGAGCAAGATCATGAAGGTACCCCAGAATTCACTGTGCATGTGTGCGGTCAGCATCGGATTGATTCTGAGAGCTCCGTTGCCGTAAGGCATCCCGGTGGGGGAGGCTCCGGTGGGGAGCCATATTCGCGATTGAAGTGATGTAAAGATGGATCCAGCCGATATTCAGGTACTCACGCAAATTCCTCCCGCCAGTAATGACGGATTTGGGCCCATGTGTTTGGTGGCCTGTCACTAAGCGCCCATTGCGGCTTGTGTAGGCGCGTCTCTTGGTGGGCGGCGACTGGCGCGGCCGGCAGTACTGGCTCGACGTCTTCGTGATGTGGGTGAACCTCCTGTAGGGAGGCACGCCGCATGGATAGGGGCGACACGAGTCGCTGGCCATTGAATGATGGCAGTTGGAATGTGCCGGTGCGTCGTCGATGTCTCGAGAGGAGCGGCTGGCTTTCGCCTGGATCGTGAATCGATGACGCGGGAGACATATCCTCGTGAGTCTGTTATATGGCAACCTGGTTGGATCTGATGCCAAAAGATATTGGCGGGTTTGTCACCTGACAGAGGGGAAGTGTAGGGACAATATTTGTCTCTCAAGATGACAATGCCTTCGTACGAGGTGTGTTGTTTTTGTTTGCCTCTCATCGATCCACAAAAACCGGACGGCAGCACGGTTGCTTCTGCATCCCGTATCAAGTTGATCTACATGTTGCATTGCGTACCCGCTCATTAGTCCGTATAGTTGCCGAGGCCAAGCTCCGATTTGGTGGTGCAAGGAGCTGGAAGACAACAACTCCGTATTTATCTGTGGATTTAGACACTATTATGGAGAATGCTGATAAGTTATCGCGCAAGCAAGACCAGTCGATGCGTGATTTTTCTGGGTCTAGAAACCTACGAATTTGAACTTTCCCTGTTTTTTTTCCAAGGTTATTGGACTACTTGGCGTGTTAGCTCACCGACATCTCTGATGTCAACAACATTGGAAGAAATTCGTGATCTCTGGAATACAACTGGGAGAATATCAAAGAGCTCCTCGTACCCTGCAGTTTTTGTCTTGTTTTTGTCTTGAGTCTCGCTCATTAGATGCGCGGATGTTGACAATCGTTCTATCTTGCAGGTGTTACAATTGCATGCTAAGTTGGCCCTATACAATGCCACTCAGAAATGCGAAAAGAGAAAGAGCTTGTGAAACCAGCCTGCAAGCAAATCGGTCTATGAGCATGCTATGATTCTTCCATCACTTCTGTCTGAAGCGCACACTTTGCGCTTGTGGCCGTTTGGCTGTTCCCTTCGATGCTGGCACAAATTCCTGGATGTTTGATGCTGACTCGTTGAGTTTAGCCTGTGCCATTCCGAGCTGTTTGTTCTCAAGATCAAAGACCGTGTACACAGCCGAAAGCATAGGCGCACCAAAAGATGCTACGTTACTGTCAATGGGTTCTAAAGGAAGTGTGCACAGGGAACTGCCACTCTTGTCGGTGACGGGTGCCCCGTTCTTCATGAGGGGGATGAAGATCATCGACAGAGGGACCTCGACCTTGGCCGTCTGGAACTCGAAGTTGAACTTGGCACCCGAATCGCCGCTGCTGCACTTCAATGCCTTAGTTCCATCCTGTAGTGTTTGGATATTGATAGCCGGTCCGATTAGATCCAATATCTTTGGTGGGAAGCATAAGGATGGGTTGCCAGTATCAACGAGGACGGGTGGGAAGTTGTTTCCCCCAATCGCAGTTGGTTTGGCATTCTTGTCTGCCGAGAAGGAGAAGGAAGTCCAAGGCACGATGAAGTCATTCGATTTGAATAGCTTCTGTCCAACGAGAGGGATCATCTGCATTTGTCCTGTGAACTTGGCAGTGTCCATCCCGCCAAACACGACGCTTCCAGTAGGCGACCCTAAGCGATGTCAGCAAATGTGAAGCGTACATTCAGAATCCAAATATGGAAACTAACTGAAATCATTCAAGTATACACTGTAAGCCAGCGACTTGGTGAGTCCCTGGGCTTTGAGATTTTCTGGAAAGTTCGTGTACGGCTTAGCATTATTGGCGAGAACGGACGCCTCTGAGCTCGAGGGGCCGACGCCCAGGATGGCAATCAGGGGTGATGTCAGCTTGCCAGTCTGACCCAATCCCATAGTGTTATTTGAGATCGATGTGTTGCCGACCGTGACTGATTCTGACATGAAGGTTCCTTGAATTTCAACACCATTCGCGTACGTAGCCTCGAACGGAGAGCGATTGGCATTAAAGGTAGTTGATTTGGCGTTATCAAATGCACCTGAGACGCTAGAGTTCCTGCCGTTGCTGGCGGTGCATGTTGCCAACCGGTCTTTGCATAGGCGGCTGTTGAGCTGAGGAACCCAGAGATCACTGCTCCCTGTGTCGAAGATCGCCAAAACTTGTTGCGGTGGAGATCCAACCGAGATTTGCATCGATGCAACGAAGTTGCTGTTAGGGTCGGCCATGCGGGTGAAGGGGATCTCAACAGTCTTTAGACATTGAATAGACTGGATTAGGCATATGCTCGTGACCAGCAACGGCTTTATTGCAACCGTGAAAGACGACCACATCGTGCTCTGTGGTTGCGAACACGAAGTCCACGCGAATTAAAGGATAAGTATTCAAGTGAAGAGTTGCGCGGCAACTGATTAGCTTGTGTTGAATGTTGTGCTTATTCAATCATATCGGCGGGGAGCTTGATCATATTATAAATACGTGCGAGATTCCCATTATGTCGAGTTTCTATCTCTTGGATTCTCCTCATCCGTCAATGGTCCTATGACTCTCTTTCCGGTCGAGTTTCGGGTTTACCTACCTGGGGGTAAAGTCATGAATCGTCGTGACACACTGGTCTGTTTTGTATGGGCGAGAATTTTCCGCGGCTTCAGGATAAATCTTTCGTGACGGCCCAGCTCGCGTTCCGCTCACTGGCTCAAGCGCCGAGCTTGGGCGCCATTCACCGACATTCAACTTGGGAAGATAAGTGCGTAGCAATAGGTAACCCCATCGACCTTTCGATTTTTACCTAACTTGACTTCCTTCGGACGAATTAGAGTTTTATTCGAGCTGGTTCTTGAGTTGGAAAGTGTTTCCTGCTCTTCCACAAGATCACTGTTTGCCCTGGTCTTATTTCAGGCAGATGGCTGATTTCCCATGAAAGTGGATAAATCAAGACGCTTAGTGCAGATTTGAGTTGGCACTTGGGAGTTTGTCTGGCGAATGGCCACTTGAGTTGTGTTGTCAGTGCCGCAGGTGAGGTTACTTCTGGCTCCTGGATTCGACTACACAGTAATTAATTACTGAAGGCGAGCACAAAGGTTAAGTAGGTCAACAACTGTAGTTGACTCCTGATGTAAGCATATGTGCATCTTTCTCTCTCCAACGATATCTAAAGTCATGAACGCATCGGGTTAAGTCATATTGCGCATCCCTGGTTTCTTGATCGCACCTATGACGGTTTCTATCGAGCTATCTCATTTTTCGTGCCAGAACCATAAAGACGAAGCCCTATGTGGCCGCTGCATCGGCTCCTTGGGAGGCTCTTGCTGATTTGATTCTACCTCCACTAACGGTTGTTTCTTTTGATTTTCTTCTACAGTCTCTGCCCCCACTTGCGGTTGTTCTCTTTGAGTTTCCCTTAACGTCTCGTCGTTCGGTTCGCCAGGGAATGGGGGGAAACGAAACATACTTTTGTGCGGAATTGTTATCTGAATCCTGTTGGGTATTGTTTCTTGGCTTCTCCTTCGGCACCATACTCATAGCTTGTAATTGCAGCGCACTTTCGACGGTCTTTGGCGCTTCTGATTCAGCTGAACCTTTCTCATACCCGGAGTCATCCATGGTCTCGGTTTTTCTTGTGGCAAAACTTCCGACGACAGAAAGTGCAGCTTAAAACGACAGGCATAGAGTGGTACTTGATGTAGCTCTTCTTAGCCTAATGCCATGATGTTCTGAGAATCTTTCTTCTTTATGACGACCACTATTATAATTTTGCTCTCGATGTTGAAAAGACTAGACACAACTGTCTATCTTCGCCGGTAAAGGGAAGGCTGGGTTGTAACAATGATCTTTCGCTTTCTCATCCAACTTGAAATGTACTCCATGGAGGCAAACTGTGCTTTTACGGTTCTCACCAGACTCAACTGGAATTATGGAGACTGATTGGGATTCCATCACTCGGAACTAGTCCAACATTTTGTAGCCCACCATGTGAGCAATTTGTCTACCATTAGGCCGGAAATACAGTGAAACAGCGATAATTGGATCACCTTCTCTTGTCCGAGCCGAACGAACAGAGAATCTGGAAAGTATCAGCAGGGTGCTGCACAGTCCCTGGAGCAGCCCCCAAATCGTCAAGGGTCTGCGTTACAGGGATGATAATCTCGCTATGTGTATTGCCGCGGGCGATTTTGGCCCACTGTCGGCCACGATCTCCGGCGGAATAAGGCTTGTTGCACCTTAAGTTGATTAAGCTGTTGCCTGTGTTTTTGGTCCGTGGAAAACCCCGGGGGTCATCTTTGCTAGCCCGCCGCCGTCGTTCTGTTACAAAGACTTTACCCCAAGATTCTCAAATCTTTTGGAAGTGAAAAGCTCGGTCGGTCAGAGCCAAGCTATAGCATACCATCCAGTCCAGCACATCATCACCTTCTATGTCGTCTTCCAGGAAACTGGTACCTAAGACAGGCCATTCAGAGACAGTGACATTGTTAGGCTTTTCTGAGCAACGTGCCAACGCCACAACAGGCTGCGAAAGGGACGAGGGTTTGGAAGCCCGTCAGCACGCCAAGGGCGCTAACGATCCTTCGCGAGCGATTTTGCCCAATGCCAGGGCATTTTGGCTCATCGCCTCTGATTTAGCGTCATGGGTCTGCAGGCTTTGAGCATGATTTGGGTTTGATGTTAATTTCGGCAGCATCAGCCTCAACCGAAGCCAACATTGCGGCCGCTCCCTTTCCCAGTTTCATGGAGCCTTTCCTTCGAACATGGCGGGGAGTTTGATGGCTGAGACTTGACTTTCTCCTCATCGTTCCTCACTTTTTCGTTGGTTTTGGCGTTTTCGTCGCGTCGTTCGTTTCACAACTGTTTTATTCACTCTTTCATTTCACGAAACGATGATGCTCAAGCCGTCAGTGAAGGGAGCTTTTCTGGGATGTGTGATGCAGCTGCCCAACCTGGCGAATGCGCTGTCGAGACGCGCCTGGGAACTGTCAGATGTACCCTCTCCCGAGATCTTCCTCCGTCGAGCAGAAGCAAGAGGTAGTGGATATCAACATTTGAACAATCGAATTCAACTGATTTAAACCATTTAGTCGTTGTTCTTGGCGACTACGCCTACATCGATGGCGGCGAGATCTCTCAGCTCGACGCGCGAGGTAACCCGATAACGTCGCGAGGCTCCAACGCAGGTCAGTTACTTCAACGACGAAGCGATCAATCCCGACACCTTCTCACGCGGTGGAATCCTAGTCAACTCCACATTATCGATCGATTTGACGACGTCATGGTCCGCTACCAGCGTCAGGATCAGGGAGATTCCGAAGACGCCGAAGACTATGGACCAACAGGCGATGTGGAAAAACGACGCGAAGAGTACATTCTGGATTTGGGGCGGACATAGCCCATTCGGTGCTCCATTAGACGAGCCCACGTCCTGGAAGTTTGAAGCAGACGGCAAAGGAGGTGGGACATGGTCAAAAGAGACGCCAGCGAACCCAACACTTTTCCAAGAATTGCGACGAAATGAGGGGGGCGCATTCGCTAGTACCCCCGACGCCGGGTTCTGGTTTGGGGGACAATCGTCAGGCTGGACGACATCTAACCCTTACTCGCAGCCACTCCCGGGCATCTTGTCCTACAACATGACCACGAGGTCTTGGGCAAATGAAACAAATGATGCCTTCTCCAAGTACGGCACTTTGACGGGAGGCTCAGCCGTCTACATCCCGACTTTTGGTTCGAATGGTCTCATCACCATAATGGGCGGCGCAACATGGGGTCTCGAACCTGATCAGGCGAAGCCTCTCGGATGGCAGGACTTCAGCAACTTGACCTTCATGGATCCAGTAACTAGAGATTGGTACTGGCAAAAGACAACCGGAAATGCGCCCACTCCCCGCAGCAATTTCTGCAGCGTTGGAGTCGAAGGCAGCAACGGAACCTACGAAATGTGAGCATTTCCATTGATCTCATACGACTTTTCGTTGATACTAATGAAGTTTTAGCTTTGTGTTCGGCGGCACCAATAGTGAGACAGGTTCAACTTATGATGATGTCTTCGTTTTAAGCCTTCCGGGGTTCTTCTGGAACCAAGTCGCTTACGAGTCGAAAAATCCAAGGAGGAATCATTGCTGCGCATTAGTTGGCCGCCGTCAAATGCTGTCAGTTGGAGGAGCGGATGGCAAAACGGGATATACAAGTGCCGACCCCTGGCCGCAAGGACTCGGTCTCTTCGACATGACGGACTGGAAGTGGAAGACGGACTACGACGCAGACGCCAAGAACTACGAAAGTGCGAAGACAGTCAGTGATTGGTATCAGCAAACGTAAGTGAAATGAGCCTAGCACTTGAAAGCTGACAGCATGAGCCAAAGTGCTAACATCAATCTAGTGGTATCAGTTCCGTCCAGTGGTCATCCAATGAAGTTCAGGCACTTTTCAGGAAGTCAAATACAAACACGACTGGAGAAACCAATCATGATCCAGCAGAGAACAAAGATACCAAGGGATCTACCCCACTAGCCGCCATTGTTGGAGCTGTAGTTGGAGCCGTCGTCGGTGCTATCATCGGGCTTGCTCTATTCTGCTTCGTCAAACGCCGGAAGCAGAAGCAAGCCGCCGAAGCAGCGACTGCACTTGCTCCATATCCTGACCATGCAAAGGGGGGTGGAGCATACCAGGCTTACTATCACCCTGTGGCTCCAGGGGAGTTGCAGTCGGATGTACCACAGACTGAATTGTATGGTGGATCAATACCTAAGCATGAGATGTGGGCAGAAGTACCAAAGCATGAGATGAGTGCCTCTGGAGTTCATCACTACACCGTTACTGAACTCGACTCCCACAACACTCTACTGGGACAAGGGGATAGAGATCACTCCAAATTCAGACATGATCTGCAATAGGACACGCAATTTCAATAAACACGAATTTTCAAACACCCGCTGCAGTTTAGATGTCAGAAGAACGCAAGTAATCTCGGCGTAGCATCAATGTTGCCTTCAGTGCATTCGTGATCCAATCAAACAGGTTCACAACACTATTCGGCTGCAGCATTCGGTAACAATGCTCAATTAGTCTCCGCTCGCCAGCATATCTGACCCAAAATGGTATGTTTATGACCTGGGAGAAGTGACGACTCGGCCCGGGTGTCTCCCACCGGCTTCGTACGCCCATTCGAGCGGCAGATGATCGCCACATCATTCAGACTGCAATGTCGCACAAACTCCGCTTAGGAACATCATCCGAACGCATCTGGCGTAAATCTAATGGAACATTGAGATAAGGTACCAAACGGGAATCCTTCCGCAGTGGAGCTAACGCGCACTTCAGTCCACAACCTCTTGCCCTTTTGGCTTAATCTGTAACGTTGAAGTGCACGATGCCGGTCTATCTCACGTCAGCGATGTTGAGTTTCTTGGCTGTGTAGCACAGCACAGCGAGAAGAGCGCAACCAATCCTGAATTTCGTTGAAATGGTTTATCAGAACGATTTTTATATCATTTCTGCAAGTGGTGCACCTACAATCAGTGCCCACACCCCACGATGTCTTGGCGTGCTTCTGAGCTTTTCCAGGGAGAAAGGCAGGTGGGTAACCTAAAGTAAGAGAAGAAGGCCGAAGGATTTCCATTTACTACTGGAGACTGCCTTATATAAAGCTTAGGCTACCTCGAACGTAGCTCCAGCACTTTTCCCCCATGGCCTGATTAAGCTTCATCATACGGTACCGTATATTCAGCAGTCGGAGATCACCCTTCAAGATGTCATCAACCAAGAAAAAGATCTTGTTCCTCTGTAACAAAGACTATGGTCAGGCTAATGTGATTCTTTCAGCTACCTACGCCTTGATAAAGATCAACCCCGATGTCGAAGTACACATTGGCTCACAAGCAGGCTTTGATTCTCAGCTCCGCCGCTTCGTCGACCAATGCAACAAGATAGAAGGAGCCCCGGCTGGGAACGCCGTCAAGCTACATCCAATCATCGGCCTCTCCCACTTCGAGGCCGTGGATAGACCTGACAATCCGGCGCTGGCTACTTGGCTTACAAAGCCAGGGCTCGTCAATACGTCCCGCAACATGCTCACACTTGCTGGCCTCGCACTTCCATGGAGCCCAGAGGAATTCTTCGAGACTTATAGAGCTATCGAGGAAGTCTTCGAGGAAGTGAAGCCGGATGTGACTGTGGTGGAGGCGTTCTTCGCGCCAGCTACAACATTTGCTAACCAAGCAAACATCAACTGGATTTGTCTGGCTCCAAATACTATCAAAGAATTTGCGCTGCCAATGCAACCCAAGCTCGCAATGCTGTGGAAGTATCCCATGTGAGTGCAGGTAAAGTAGAGTCGGAGCTATAATTTCTAACTAACATTAGCCAAGTATACAATCAAGCCTACCATTTCCGATCCCACTCCATCTAGTCCCCCTCAACGTTTTCTTCAACCTCGTCGCCGGATACGGACTCTTTGCGGATTCGAGATATAAGCGTGTCTCGGCACATCTTGCCAAACATGCTGGACCCGGCATCGAGATCATCACCTGGAACGAGCTTGGCCTTCTGAAAGCACCACCCAAGGGCCTTCGAATCCTTGTCGCCAATAGTCCCGACATTGATTTCCCCTTTGAGACCATCCCCGAGTCCATCACCCCATGTGGTCCCATCACCCGCGCTGCCCCCAAGATTGAAATCGAAGATCCTGAACTTGCTGAGTGGCTGAGTCGAGGGCCAACAGTCTTCATCAGTCTCGGCACGCACCATTTCTATGATCTTCCGAAGGCAACTGAATTCGCGCATGCGATTCGAAATCTTCTTGATCGAGCAGAAGAACACAAGGGTGGTTCTGATGATGAAGCTAGACTCCAAGTCCTTTGGAAGATGCCGCGCAAGTTGGACGAGAATGAGAACGCAACCGAAGACTCTGGGCCATGGCTCGATGTCAAGGCAATTATGAATCCCTTAATCAAACAGGATAGAGTCAAGATCACGGACTGGTTTACTGCCGAACCAAAGTCTATCCTAGAGTCTGGCCATCTCGTGTGCTGTGTCAGTCATGGCGGCTCCAACTCATTCCATGAGGCTTTGTGGTAAGCACCTTCTCAATCAACTCAAGAGCTCTCGCTGACTTTCAACCTAGTACTGGTATACCACAAGTCGTTCTGCCAGGTTGGGGAGACTGCTATGACTTCGCTATTCGGTCAGAGATCTTGGGCATTGGGAAGTGGGCCAACAGGAAGGCCAAGCCTTACTGGGAGAGAGAAGAACTTTCCGAAAAGCTGATTGAAGTCGTGCTTGGCCCCCAGGCGCAAGCGATGCAGGAACAAGCTCTAGCACTAGCCAAGCGGCATCCGGAAGGCGCTGGTCGAGAGAAGGCTGCAAGAGAGATTCTGGATCTGCTGGAGAAGAATGAGGAGAAGGTCTGATGTTTTGGTTCCTTCGAGATCACAGTCTTGTTATTAATGTCGATTGGATGCGCAAGAAGTGCAAGATTACATCAAATCCATCCTTTTTGAGTTTCAAAGCCAAAGCCTCAACCCAGTGTACTTTCCAACGATGTCCAATGGTCACTCATCCTCCACAGTAGCCGCGAACCTTCTATCTCCCTTCCACCACGGACGCTCTTCTGTTTGTGGCGACTCAGCACTTTTCGCTTCCTCGAAAGGGAAAGAGGTATCAGTCGATGTGAATGATTTCTCTTTGCCTTCTCCATTCAAGTCCTTTGACTTCAACCTTTCGGGATCCAGGTATTGTGTATCTGCTCCACTCGCCCTCAGGCAATCCACGATCACGCCATGTCCAGCCTGAAGCGCAAGATGCTGCGCAGTGTACCCTTGTCGATCCTGCGCGGCAACGTCTGCCCCATTACTGATAAGCATCTCTACCATGAGAATACTTCCTGTCCATGCTGCATGGTGTAAAGCCGTCCATCGCTTGTTGGTGTTGAGGATCTGTAAGTTTGCACCTTTCTTGACTAGCAACTCGGCAACACTAAGATGGTCTTGGAGGATTGAGAGATAAAGTGGTGTTTGACCCTGGCGGGTCTGAGCATCTATATGCGCATC
This sequence comes from Colletotrichum filicis, assembly GCA_023376865.1. NCBI lineage: Eukaryota > Fungi > Ascomycota > Sordariomycetes > Glomerellales > Glomerellaceae > Colletotrichum > Colletotrichum filicis. The sequence continues at coordinate 53,368 of MOOC01000237.1, forward strand.
GTGGCGTAGGAGCATTTCGACAATCGGGAGGGACCCCTCTGAGGCCGCGTCATGCAAAGGCGTACGCCATGACAAGTCCTTGGAGTTGACGAGATGCTCCGCTTTCTGGATCAGAATCTGGCAGCATCCAAGATGAAGCCCAGTTACGGCCTTGTATAATGCGTTGTGATCATTTGTGTCAACTTGAGTTGGATTCGCTCCGTTTTCGAGTAGCAGCCAGACGGTTGAGGCGGTTCCTCTGGCTGCTGCTAGATGCAGAGGTGTCATTCCGTGTTTGTTCCTGGCGTCGATCTCGGCCTTGTTCTGTAAGAGTATCCAGACTATATTCAGAGAGCTTCTGTCTTGATCGCCGCTGGTGTTGTGTGCAGCCAGATGAAGAGGTCGGTTTCCCTTCTTGTCCGGCTTATTGACATCTGCACCACCCTTGATCAGCTGCCATACGGTCATCTCTCGCTTGTACTTCACGGCCCAGCTCAAAGCAGTCAATCCCTCGGAATCCGAATTATTCAAACTGACACCTCTTTTAGCTAAGCGGCTGATGATGTAGTCTTGGCCCTCTTGTGCTGCCCATCTCATCAGCGTCCACTCCTCTGAGCCCGGTGACTCAATTGATGAGCCTCTGTCAATGAGAGTCTTCAAGATCGACTTGTACCCCTCTCGTGCTGCCCAGCGTAACGCTGTGTATCCATCCTTGTCAGACGCGCTGACCTTGGCTCCGGCCTCCAGCAGGGTACTAACAGTCCTCTGGTATCCATAACGGGCAGCCCATCGCAAACAAGTGTATCCCTCGGAGTCTTGGAGCTCAAGGTCTGCCCTTTTCTCTATGAGAATGTTGATAAACTGTCTGTGGTCCATGGCCGTCGCCATGTGTAGGACCGTCTTGCCATTGGTGTTTTGGATGTTGAGATCCGCCCCTGCATTGATCAGAAACAGCGCGAAATCTTGTTGGTTATGGGCTACTGCCCAGTGTAATGGGGTATCTCCGCTCTTTGTTCTGGCATTAAAGTCAACATTGGTGGCCTTGGACATCGCTCTCCTGACCAGACTCTCAAGCCCAAAGTAAGCTGAGACATGCCCTCCAGAAACTTTTGTCTGGTGCGAGACCCTTGGGTCTGTCATCGTTCTCAATGCATTGCCTAGCTTAACTTCGTCTGATGCAAAGTCCCAGGCCAACTTGTAATTACTTCCTTTTACTTTGGGCACCTCGGAGAAGTGGTGTCCCCAGTACGCCGCTGCGTAACGGAAGAGAGGATACATCTTGCAGTGCTTGTTGAGCTCTTCCCCAGAGTAGCAAGACTTTTGACTTGAGGCGTGGAAAAGACAGTTTAAACAGGTTTCCAGAAAGGTAGCCTGCTCATCTCTGATTATCTCTTGAGCCAAGAGGAATTCCGCTGCAGTGGCATGAGCCAATCGAACAGTCCTTTCAGATGCAGAGCCACCGGGGACAACGACGATGAGGCCGATGCAGGCTGATAAAAGAACTTCTTCCGTACACATATTGGACGATGTAGGCAGGAGATTCTTTCTCGGCTCATTGTCGGTGAACGAAGATGGTGGGGCACTACGAATTGCGACAGCGTGTAGGAGCTCATCGACAGTGAGAGCTCTCTTAGCGTAAACGACCCAAGACAAGGCATGAATAGCCAAAATCCGTTTCGAAACGGAGTTCGTCTTTATGCGGTCCATTGCCTGATGATAGACTTCTTGCGGGCTTGCTGAGAGGTGTGACAATTTGTTGATGAGCTCAACGAGACTCAGAGTTGAAGCCAAGGATTCGATATGAAGATGTGCAAGAAGAAACCTATGTCAAATGTGAGTAATGCTCAGTACCTTCTATTTTTGAATGACTTCAGTGACTTACATTCCTTGAGACTTTTTCATTATTGCTGTAATGATCTTGTCTTTGAAGCACGCATCCGCTATGCGGCCGTTCTCTACAACCTTTTGAAAATCATAGTGATTTTCGATGAACTTTTCGAAGTAAGCTTTGACATCGGCTTCATCTGCCTTGACTTCACATTTATGATCTGGGCTTATCATTCGATGGAAATGGGATCCCGGCCTTGACGTGAAGACCATCCTGAAGTTCTTCGGCAAGTCCTGGCATCTCCTTAGAAAGATCGCAAGAGTGTTTTCAACGGGGCTGTCGAGACATTCGTCAAGAGCATCTACCACGAAATAGATAGTGGAAAACAATTCTGCTTGCGATGCAATCATTTTGAAGTAGTCCTCCTCAGTTGGGACTTGTCGAGTCCTTTTCCAGGTATTAACGACGCGCTGAGTTTCGGGGGAAAGAACCTCCTGATTTTGTAAGAGTTGCAACAGTACTGTGGATAGAATGTCGGTAATCCCGTGTTCGGAGTGTTTTGTGTAGTCAAAGTAAAAGTAGACACAGACTTCCTTGGTGCGATGTCCTATCACTCGATTGGAGATATGATCGATGATGATAGATCTGCGAAGCTTTGATCAGTACAGGCTCTTGAGATCGAAGAAGGACTGTGTCATGATCAAAAGTCTGATGCTTACGCAAGAACTGTTTTCCCAGATCCAGCTAAAAGCGCTCTTTCGTTAGGTCATCAATTTCATTTTGCAACGAAGACATCATCTTACGGATTCCATAGCACCAAAATTTCCGAATCTCTCCAGCACACCATTTTTCAAATGCCGGCAGTTGAGTGATTGCATGTCCTGCACCGGGAGTCTTTAGAGCGATTTGGAATGTTTCGGTTTGCATCTTTGCAACATCCAGCGGCCGTGACACTAGCCTCAGCCAGTCCGCGATATGTAGTTCTGGACGGTCCACTTTCTTTGGTGAGAATAGGAGACACAATCAGTTTGGACAGATGGAAACAAACCAGTAGCGCAAGAAGTTTGATAGTAATGGTTTGCTACACAGAATTGACTGGTCGTCAGCTTTTCTAAACTTGAAGACTTTCAGTCAGAATCGCTGTCTCTTGATCTCCTACCAAAGTACATGTTGTGGCCTGAATGATATTTATCCCCCATCGCAATGTCCGCATTGCTGCCTGTCGAAACCAACCCTTTCGCTTTGCCGTAGTTGTTCATCGAGATATTATTAGACGCGGCATCAAAGTCCGAGTCTGGGAGGGATGGGTCCACTTCTGACAGAGAGCGGATTGCATCCTCTAGGCCGCCAACTTGCTTTTGCAACTCCGCACTTGCCTTGAATATCTGACGAATAGCAAGTACCTTGAGCTTTTTGAGTATGTCTTGCATCAGGCTTTCGACTTTGTGAGCCTTGCCCAATGGTACGACTTTGTTATGGTAGAACTTGACAAGAGCGGACCACTCTTTGGCCTCCTTTTCCTGGTTCTTGCCGCCCTCAATGTCTTTGAAGATGTCGCGTAAAGTGGAAGCCCGCTTTTGACAATCGCCCAGTGCGGGTATAAGTTCCTTCTCAGCCGCGGCGTCTGGTTTCTCGGCTTTCAGGGCTTCATGAGCGAGTTGCAGTGTGTTCTCGACGAGTGGGAGGCTTTTCCCCACCTCCTTGAAGGCTGCGGGTAAACCCTTGATGTGTTTGATAGCATCGAACGTAGCCAACAACGACTGGATGACAGTAAGAGTGCTTGCTGTGATGCTCAGAGGATCCATGTTGGAAAGCTCTTAGCCCAAGGTAGGCATCCGAAATAGCCGCCGTTGGAGCGTTTCTGGAAATAGATGCGCAGGCTCAAGCACTGTGCTATGACTGACATCAAGGAATAGCCGCGGTTGATCAAGACGGCTAAGTTGCAAACTTCAAGATTTGTTCCAACTAAACAACTCAGGGACAGAGAAGAGTTCCAGATTCAGCAGCTTCTCTATGTTTAAGCATTTGGACCATGCTCTCGGCCGAAGAGCCAACGAATCACAAAGGAGATTTCGCGCCCACATCATTGCGCCAATCCGACTTGCAGGGGACTCGAAGAACAGAAGCATGCCACGGGGGCTGAGCTTCACACCATGATATCGGTGGCATTGGGCTATCCTACTGGCTCAAATCCCCACGTCGCTTATCCCAAAACACGTCAACACTGCCACCATCATCGAGCGGCCGGCTGCAAAGTCTTACCGCATGCATATATATTGCATGCCAGCCTGCTTGAAGTGTTCGTTAGTGTGCAACGTTCTACAAGCGTTTCGCTCTGTTGGTTTGAATGAATAGTTGGAAATGCTGTTAGAAGAGGTGCGGCCTCAATGCAGGGTCCAGCTTTTGAGTCGCAAGATTATTCACTAGCTTCGGTTTCATCTCGACGCTGCGCTCTGGCTTTCAGCGTTTACCGCAACCTCGTCAGTCCCTCTCCGTAAGTTGGTGTTAGAGATCAATTGCCTTAACCCAAGTATAACCAAGTACTCTGCCTCTTGACGTGGTCTCCTACACCTCGCAGTACATTAGCGCCAATCTAGCGCCATTGGCCGCATATGTAAGCTGCGATAAGCCGGTTGACTTCAAGGCAGAATCCAAGGCGTCCATGAGGCAGCTGCATTTCTAGTATAGCCTGCTTGAGAGTCATGTCCGGTCCCTATGTCCAAGGATGAAACGGGGCAAGTGACGGCCGGAGCGGCGACCTGTCTAATCGGAGCAGCTGGATAAACGGCGAACGGGTGGTCTTCTTTTCATCGCCGCACGACACATGACCGCCAACACGAACCAACAACCACCCTCAGAGCCAATGATAGGAACGCTCGATGGCGGCCTTCAGAAGCCGACCGGCAAGAAAACGTTTCGAAGAGAGCCGAGCCTATCCCGCGCGTTTCCCTTCGGAGCGGCGTGGCTCGGGATGGGATGACGAATATAATAAAGCAGCAGCCACACTACGCACCCCGACTCTAGCAAATTGGGACCGTGTCGCATTATCCGCATCTGGCAGTTAACAGTATGCTTTGAAAGTCAATAATTCTTCGCTCCATCAAACACCCATTCACCTTACATTCAATACCATGGTTTCAGCGCTCCCCTATACTTCACAAAGAGAACCAATCCAACAGGAAGATATTCCAGAAGACATTGACTGGAGCGAATCGGAATCCGACGTAACACGAAGATCCTACAGACAACACCAGCGTCACACAGAACCAGTCGACAACTTCGAAGATCTTGCCTCACAATTTGCATGGGACGGAACTTACGCCGATCCAGATAGCTTGAGCCCTCATCACGAAGCAAGATTTGCTACCGGCCAGACAGTCCCGTATAGGCGCGGTCACCTAGAAGGTTTCGCAGACCCTTCACGGCACAGAGGTCCCCCGAACCGAAAACCCCCGCCTCCCGGTCCCAACGAGCCTCAAGGGTTCAGTCAACAGCCTGAAGGCCCAGCAATGAACTACTACGGAGTTCCTCCTCCTCCTCCACCTCCCCATCCTGGCGTATATCCAATGCATGCGCCTCCAATGCCGCATTATACTCCAGCACCTCATACTGCTGGTTGGAAAAATTCGATGGGCGGGCCCCGACCTATGGGACCACTGCCATCTACATATCCTCCACCGATCGAGCCTTACGGTTCTTACTATGTACCGCATCAAGGACCAGTCCACCCTCATCCGTACGCTGCCACACCTCGCAGTCATGCTTATTATACCGGCCCTCGCCCACAGACTACTTTCCCCCGTCAACGCAAGGATCATTACCCACAGTATCCCGCACCGCAACAGCCAGTCGAGGGATATTATGAGGAAGCAAGCGCGCCCAGATCGAAGAAGCAGCCTAAGCCAAGACAGGAGAAACCACACAAACGAACAAGTCGAGATGATGACATAGAAGAGATGAAGAGAGGAATGGAAGATCTGGCGTTTAGGCAACAGCAAGTGCATGATGGTTGGAAAGCTCAAGAAAGACGCGAAAGGAAAAAGGCATCAGATGCAGCCTTGATCAGACAGGTGAAAAAGACTGTACGGAAGGAGCTGGAAAACAATGCCAGTGCTCTGAGAGACATTGACGTGCGCTCAGAATTGAGCAGGCGACTCCTCCGCTCTGACATTGGCTCTAGGGGTTTTTCCACGCCTGCTCAGTCAGTCTATGATGAACCGGATGCTGGCCCCATTATACAAGCTACTGCCAAGGAAATCTTGAAGGCAGTACGTGGACAGTCGCTGTCAGATCTTGGAGGCTTTCAAGCTCCTCACAGACCATCTCATCGACGAGCTGCATCAGAAGTTCCTTACTCTGGCGGCAGCCATCCACCACTACCAAGAGACAGTGATGCTGCCGCAACTAGCAACCCCTTCATGCCAAACCAAACGATCTATGGTCAACCCCCCTACCAGGGACCCGATCCACAACAAAGACAAGCCCAGAAATCCGAAGCCTATTGGACCGGAACAGTGAGGAAGTCTCGAACGAGGAGTGGAAGCCACTCTGGGCCGCGATTCCAAGGAGATACGAATACGCCACTTCACGGTAGCCTGTCTCCCGGTGACAGCGGCTATGCTTCACCGGAACCGCTGAGATCGGAACGACCATTCGACCAATCAAGGGCACGAAGGGTTTCATTCCGAGATGGCGACGGAGCACCTCGCCTCAGACATGAGGGCGTTCGAGGTGAAGAAGTGGTTGACTGGTCGGAAGATGAGGTCGAGGTGCCAGGACACCCCCAAAGACGAACGAGAACATACAGAACTGGGGCGCCTGGGCAGCCAAACTTCACAATCGAAGTAAGGGGTCTAATCGGGTCTTTGAAGCGAACTTGTCGCGAATGTCGTGTTCCAGAACGACGAACTCTATTCGGAGGAAATATTTCAAGATGGACATATGATCCCCAGGCAGGGTTCTCATTCTCCGTAGCCGAGGGC
>MOOC01000238.1:0-59185 GCA_023376865.1 Colletotrichum filicis
GGGGGGGGGGGGGAGTGAACGTCTAAAGCTTATTCCGCTCGCGGTGAAAGTCTGCTTCCTTCCGCCCGCTATCATCCTCTTGAGAACCACTTATGTACCGGTAGGCATCCTCCTCCGGCGTTGAGATTTGCCCCGTGCCCCGAGAAGCCCTAGAGGGCGTTTGTTTCGTGCGGGTGAGACACTGTCTTGTATATGCGGATGATCGCCAGCTAAAGGGCGTAGATTTGATGTTCATCTAGGTACACGAGCGCTTTTTTTCTTCTTCTTTCTCTCTCTCCCTCTCTCTTCTTGAGGGGTATGAGACGGATGTTTCCGTCCAAGTGAACTACGTCTCAATGCTATAGCCCATCTACAATGTGTGTGTGTGCCTTGGATGTGATTTGACAAGGACTTGAGTGAGACGGAAGAGATGAGCTTTCATGTTGATGATAGCTTTCGGCCGAAGCGACCACCACCGCCGCCCCGACCCGACAAGACACCGAGGGAGGTGAGAACATGGCCGTGTATGGAATGCTTGGAATGTCTTCCTTGAAAAGTGCATGCAGTAGATTCTAACCTCGAGGACACAGGTAGCCAAGATAGGGCTGTTGTGTTGTTCGGCAGCCATGCGCTTCGCACCAAGGCCCAACCTTCCGTTTCGTCATGCCCTGCTCGCTATACGCGCGAAACTCCCGAATGCGGGCATTTCTTAGGGCCCTGGCGACAGACAGCTCAGAGGACATGGGCGACATGGCCTTCTCCCAATCCTCGATATCGGGTTCTTGTCGTTGCTTGCTTCCTTGTTTTGTTGCATTAGAACCCTTCACGCAGAAGAGACGATGCGAAATCTGGCTGCAAGCTTCTCGATTGGGAGCATCTCCCGTTCGTCGAGGCTAAATTGCCTTCATCTCGGAGAGGACCCTTGGGGGCCCCTCCCGTTGCCCCCCTCGGCAGGATCCAGAGTGGTAACTTGTAAGAGTCAATTGCCTCAAGTTGAGGCATTACATTTCACTCGACATTTCCTTGTCTTGGATCTTGATTCTAAACTGACGATGGTGATGATGCTCGTTTGAATGGGCCATGTCGGGTGGCAAAAAAAAAAAAAAAAGCAGACTAAGAAAACAAGGCCGACGGAAGTCAGAAAATCTCGCAAGGGGGGTCTTGTTAACCACCAGTACGATTGATTGTAGGCACGAATTTGGATGTAGCGCGAGACAGGATGGGGACCGGTTGACGGACACCGCACTGCAGCAAGGCAAGGCAAGGCAAGGCAAGGCAAGGTAGGGCGAACCTTGATGGTCTGTCCCCGTCCGTTTGCGCAAGTCCGGTTACGGGGCCGTTGGCTGCTTTGAGCGGTGAAGAGGCCGGCGCCGCGGGGACTTTACAGGGACCGGGGGCGGGAGGGAGGCTCGATGGTGATAGTGAAAGACTCGGCGATTGATTGTGTCTGGTGGTTGGAGGGAAGGTAAATGCGTTAAAGGAGAATATACCCGGTAGCTTCGTGGTGGCAATTCAGGGTACTGCATAGGTATGAAGGCTTGGATAGCTAGCTGCCTTCATTGGCCAAAGCGACTGGTTTGTGACTTCTCTGGTGGTACGCCGTACGTACTGTGTAGACTTCTGAGCATGGGGGTCTTTGCCGCCTCTTTTTCTTTGTTTCCAAATTTCCATATATCCGTAGACGTACCGTGGTGGGGAGGCAAGCTGGCAAGCAAATGGTCCGTGGCGTGCCGGTGTGCAGTGTTGTGTCGCTAGCAAAAGCCATTGGTCGTGCCAGAGGAGTGAGGCTGGCTCTATGGGCAAGGATGCCATGTCAGGTGCTGGGATTCAGTGTTATCTGATGCTCATGAGTGGTGGAGGGCGGATGGCTCCCGCGTCGGGGCATGGCACAGGACCATCAAAAGAAACTGAGGTGAGCAGAGCTCAGCGCTCTCAGGCCGACGGGAGGCGACAGAGGGCTGCAGATTGAGGTCAAGTATCCGTAAGGCAACGTTTATCTACTGAACTCTCCGCACTGGCACAGGGTGTGTTTGACTCTGGTCGGAGGAGTCGCAACCGCAGTCGAACCTCGGATAGGCTTGGATTGAATTGGATTGGGCAATGGCGCAGAGAAGACCCTGTGCTGAGGATCGAGTATCTCTCGTCTGGTCTATCCGTCCTCTAAGCCTGTCCGAGACTTGCAGGGCATTGGCATTGCGGTGGCTAGGGTGTGGCCGCGTCGTTCCGCCGTTGTTTTCCTTTCTTAGGGGTCCGTCAAAGTAAACAAAAGGGGGCACGGCGTGTGGGGGGGTACGAATAGACGCTGCAGAAGGCACGATGGCAGTGCAACACGGTTGGTCTTGGTTCCGTAAGCTGCTCGACGCCTCAGGACAATGGCATTTCCTGGCGCCTGAACATGGACATCTACGAAAATGCCATGGTGTTAGGTGGCGCCTTGAGGGTGTGAGGTGCGCGTCACTGTTGGAGCTCGAGACAGGCAAAACGCTGTATCCGTCCGGACACTGGGTGCCTCTGTCTGTCAATGGAGGGCAGTTGATACCGCAGCCTGCAGGGCGCAAAGTCTCCTGCACAGCTAGCGGTCAGTGGGTGGTCAGGAACACGGGCTCTTCTGGAAAGGCATGCCGCTGTGTCGTCTGGTAGAGTATCCGTAGTGGGCAATGTTTGCCAGGAATATGCCTCGACCCCTATTTCCTACTTGATGGTTCCGTCCCAAGAGACGAGGCGACTGCGACTGCAACTACGACTGCGATTCACGGGCAGCGTAAAGACGAGACACGGACATCCCTGTGGCCACTGCTGTCAAGGGACGAAAGGATGCCGAATGGTTCATGGACCATGAGGGTTGGCATCAATTGAGCTGCGGGCCTGCGGCAGATCTTGTGTTTCGAGATGGGTGGAGGTGCCAAAGTGAACTTTGAAAAAGGGTGGAGGAGGTTGCGAAAAATAGAAACCAGGGAAATAAGGGTCGGTTGGCTTCTTCCCTCGTTCTTTGATGAGATGAAATGCGTCGACAGGGAACATGAAACTTCGGTTGAGAGAACATGCACTATGCCTGCGCCGTATGAATGAATAAGGTATGGCTATCCGTACTCGGTACCCCGTAGCTGCTCTGCTTTCGTGGATGGTGCACAGTATTTTCTCTCGGTGGGGTCAATTAGAGATTTTGGGGCCGGTGGCAGGGTCCTTTGGAGTGGCATGGAACTGAATTGACGATTTTCTGCTCTCTTCATTTTCCTGTAACAAATTTTCAGTGACATATCCATCAGGTCAGAGATGAAGGAAGCACCGCCTTGGGATCTGAGGCAGGCATCTTTGGTCTTTGTCGCGATACCTTCCTACCTTGCATGCATTAGCTAGAATTGGTTGTTGCATTTCTTTATTCTTTGGTAGCTGTGGAAAGAGGGGTGTGTACGCAGTATTGGAAAGTACGTACTCCGCCTCGAATCTTGGACATCTGCTGGATTCACCCCCCTCTCCATTGGCGAATTGTAGGCCAGTCAGATGGGCCGGACTCCATGGCGGCCGTGGCACAATGACGTTTGTGGATGCCGGCTCAGGGTGGGAATACTACAGAGTCAGTATCCCCGCTCTAGTCCCGCTCTCGAAGCCACCGACGTCACCGCGTCCGGGTTGTAAATTCCAACGACGAACCACGGCATCCACCCATCCTCCACACCCTCTTCGCTTTCCCGTGCAGAGTGCAGACAGAGTGCAGACGTGCCTCTTCCTTCCGGATGCCTTTTAGCATAGGTAGCACATGCCTTATTAGCCTACGTGCCTTAGGTAGAGGGAGTGCAGCTTTAGCAGGTACGACACTGCAAGATACCTGCCCGCAGTACCGGCCGGGCGTGCCTGCCGATTGGGGGTCGATGAACCCATCACATTGCTCACTTGTGATGTCCTTTTTATCTTTTTTCTGCCCATATCCGCTACTGCTCCTGCGTGAGAAATTGGCGGTGTGTTGGAGGTTGGAAGTGACGATGACTTGCATCGGAGACGGAGCAGCTGGTGATGCCTTCATGCAGTTACCCAACAGAGAATTCCATGTCCCGTCGCTCGTGTTACTGAGGACAGCATGTCATTCTCCGCTTCGGCCTTGCTGGGCCAAGGATGTATGGTATCTGCGACTTGTAACTCTACGAGGGTACAGGAAGGACCTGATGAGAACGGCAAGGCGAGCAAGGACGAGGCATGAGTGACAGCATGAGCATGCCACCCCAAGTCGTCCCCAACCCTCCAGCTTCAACCGTCGTCTCCTCTCCAAGGTTCCTCCAATTCTTCTCTACGCACCCCCTTCATTGTGGTTGGTAGCCAACCTCAACTTACATCTACCCAGGCAGCCTTGTGGCAAATAGAGCGCACCCATGAGCATGCAATCAAATCAACAGACACTGGACGCCTCGTTCACTGGCCGAGACAGCAATGACATCGCATTTGGTTCGGAAACAAGCATTGTCCCTTGCGAACCGACCGTGGACCAAAATTCATCCAAAGCGTGTACCAATACAATCATCAACAACACCAACACCCACGCCTGACTCTTCCCCATCGAACAAAAAATCCGGGGTGGGCGTTCAGACCCTAGGGTTCTAGGAACAGCAGAAGGACCCTGAAGATCCCATCTTGAGAGGCGTCTGCCTTGCCCCAATCCAATGCTGGGTCTGCGTGCAGCTAGCCGCACTAGCGCGTCTGCTCGTTGGCTGCTTTCGATCCAGGAGTCCTCCAACCGAGGGGGTATCTGTACAGTACGGAGTACGGCCACACCTTTTACAAAAACGCTACTGGATTGCGAAGCCTGCGAATTGCATCCAACCTATCCCTCCCTCCGTGACATTCCCCGGCCGCCAAATGGCCCGCCGCCAGCGCCGCCGCGGTACGATGCCGTACCACTACTACACGGGCTGCGGGCACGGGCACGCACATTTACATACTACCCATCTGTATCTGTTCTGCTCCATGTCGACCAAACAACGAACACACTCCCGCCCACCCACACATCCAAGCACCCTTGACGGCGCATTTACAGGCACTAGCTATGCTATCTGCTACCCACCCACCGCATCCAACTGAATAACCGACTCCAATCACCACTCACAACCTAAATCACCGCACACGACACGAGAGGACGACCAAAAGCCTGTGCCGCGGCCACCATGACGTTGAGGTCAACAGGCTTCCCCCCTCTGAAGCAGCCATCTGTCTCGTGCGCCGGTATCTCGATGACGGAGCCCTACTAGCACAAGGTACTTGACACTTGGGGTGCGCGAACTCTCGAGGGTCTTCGCCTTCCATGGTCGGCTGCGGCCACTTTGACGCCTCGCCAGCTTTTTTGCCGTTGCGCTGCCGTCGTTGGCGCGCCCGCTGCATTTCGAGCACCGCATGCTACCTCGCTAGTTGGGCGGAACCTCCGCATGCCATCACAAACCTCGGATGGTGGACAAAGACACTATCAAGAGACGGGTGCCAAGCAATGCCGTCTCTCGCTTGCTCAGCATCGCTTCGCACCTGGCACTCATGGCTTCCATTATTTCACGCAGCGCTTCAACGGGCTAGCACCGTACTGCATCGCGATTCGAGCACAAGATCACTCTGATGGTGTAATGGCAGAATCCTTGGAGGAGCGCAACTGGACATCCCCGTCCCCGTGATCTGGGGTAGGAAAGCCGGTCACGGCAGGCTCAGAGACTTGTCACGCGCGTATCCGCTGAAGGATGGACATGAGTGTGTGTCGGTGTCGGTACCTGGCGGATCGTCGGTGGTCCGGCAGGGCTTGGAAATGTTCGCCTTGTCACCTCATTTGCTGGCCGTCCTCCAAGCTCCGTGGAATGCCCAGCGAAACCTAGCACCACGGAACTCTGGGATGGCATTAGACGTGAAGCTCCAGAGAAGTCATGTTTTGGATATCGTTTAGCTCCATCGAATCGGGTGCCTCGCGAGCAGAAATCCCAGCCAAATCCTGGGTCATTGTGCCCTTCTTCTGCTGCTTTTGGTCGGGCTTGGTACGGGTACGGTAGTGCGGTACATTTGACGCTCTGGTCTTGCTGGATGTAACCTCACCATGCTCCCCGAGGATCAAACAAAGACGTCGTGTGCAGTGGGGTCGCTATCTTATCTCGTATGGATAGAGAGCCTGGCTCTAACAATGGAAGAGGAGCCCTCTCAGAAACCACTCAGACTGACCGTCTCGAGAAGTTGAGCCGGGCCACTTCATCAAATGCCGTTCGAATGGGTCCGCTGTGTCTACCCAAGGACCAAGGTGCTATCGAGGTATCCATGATCACAATGGACCTCTCTTTTCGAGCGTACTACGTATATGCGCTTTTCTCTGGACGGATACATGACCGACATTGTAGCCCGAACCACCAGGCATCAGATGTAAAACGTCCCCAGCACAGTCCACAGTTCAGACTTCAGCACCGCCGGGATCCGTCTCTTCCAAGATCGCCCCGCCCAAGGCAATGTCATCCAATCACTCCCGTTCAGCCCACCACGAAGCTTGATCGAGCTTAACTCCAGGATATCTCTCGAGCAGGAAATGATCAGAGCTCATCTTGGTGCCAAATCCCAGCAAACAGATGCTCGCTGCTCGACGCGTGCCTATGTGCGGAGTCTGACATGTTGCTGAAACACGCGCATCCACTTTTCCCTTCATCTCTGGTTGCGCCGAAGTTGGCTCTTCTTGTGGCTCCGCGGGACGGTGGAAGAGCTGGGGCTTGCGGCTGGGATGAGGCAATTCGATGCTGAGAACGACGACAAGTTACAACCACCACGGCGACGATAACGGTGTGGATACATACTTTTTGTTGACCCTCTCCACCTCCCACATCTGCCATCAGGCTTTTGTTCCGATGGCTTGTCTTTTCAAGCACACACTGCGTAGGCAGGCATCTGGTTCACTTTGAGGCTTGCCTCATCTTGCATAGCCTTTGCCTTGGCCTGTCCACCACTTGCAGCACCAAGGTCCGCAGTCTCCATTTGTTACGGTTCCTACATCGTCATCCCCAGCCCATCCATCTCCAACTTATCCAGTTCAGCGGAGCTCTACTTCCTTGCTCCCTTCTCCCAGCGATCCCGGTCCCCCGTCTTCGCAGTTCTTGGTGTAATGCCACACATTGTCAATGACAAAGTTCCCCTCATCATTCCTAGTCTTCATTCATCTTCATCCCATATCGAATGATTAGGTGCTCTCCTCGTTTGCATCTCACATACTCGGGGCGCTCCACACTGAGACCTCCCAAACCTGTCAGTCCTCCAATGCATATGCGATCTCCCAGGTTGTATCCTCTCTCATATTGGTCTTCCCACCCCTTGTCCCTCTTGGTCCGCTCATACTATACATTAGCTCCAACGGACGGGCATACGACACGACTTAGTCTCTGCGGCAGAATTGCAGATTGACCATTCTAGTTGGCCTCTTTGGGATCCGTCTCTTCCTACTATAACTAACACCACGTCGTACATGACACTAAATTAGTCATCTCCGTTTTGGCCCATACGCCATCCGTCACTTCATGGCAAAGTTGGCCTAGTGCCGTCTTGGTGAGATCCCCTTGAGGACTCCGTAAACTACGTAAGCACATATCCATCCTTGATAGCGCTCCCCTCTATCTACGTAACCCAAGGTTGCTTCTTCCCCCGTCTTCGTTAGCCTCTTTCCGTAGCCTCCCCGAGTCTCCGCCCCGAAACGCCTCCATCATGGCGAGGCAAACCCCCTCCCTTTTAGCCGCCCTTCCGTGTCGCCGCGTTCGACTCAGTTGCCGCAACGGCGCCTTGTTCCAAAAACAAAGTCGCCGCTAACATGCCCGGACCAGGTGGCCTTGACCAAGGCCAGCAACGACGACAACAACGTCACGAATTGAGCCTCCACTTCCATCAGGACTTTTTGTCGGTTTTTGCCTCCCCCGAGCGACCCCTCGGCAGCGTCCAGCCCGCCAATTCGCGAGCCACGTTCAAGATGGATCATCTTATCTGACCATGGGCGCAACCCCATCCTAATACCTAGCATATACCAAGCATGTCAATGTGTGTGTGTGCGTGAGAGTACGCCCCGCGTACCGAACGCAACTGCGCGCCGATCGTTGACCACGCGGCAGCTTCTCCCATGTTTTCACATGAACACTCGCACAACCCCCTCCCCCCTTTCTTAGAGATCGACGCAGCCTCTTTTCCCTTTCCCCAAAGAGCCCCCTCTTTCTATCAAAATCATGGCGTTTTGCTGGGTGCCTGGCATTGCCTTGGGTTTTGTCAGAAAGGCAGTGAGCCCGACCCTCATTTAGGCTTATCCCTACCATTAGGTTGTCACACACGCATACGCGGTGCCGGCCGGCAGTAGGTATACGCACACTTTCAGCTTCCGCACTCGGCGAAAGCGATTGGATTTGCGATGAGACAAAGGCGCGCGCCGTGGTTGAACCACACTAGACCACGGAATACCTACCAATCCTCCAAATTTCAGGGCCATGACATTGGGATATCATTGCCCGAATAGACCGCATCGCATGGCAGGTGGCGAGTCGGTGAGAGCCGAACCGTCCAAGCCCCAAATACACACATCCTCATCTCAAGCTTCGGCTTCATCCCCATTGCGGGGAGAGATGCATATGTGATGAGATGGCAGGCATGGCGCTTTTGGAGGCCCGGGAGGGGGGAAGCACGGGAGCTCGGGGGGCCAGTCTACTTGGGGATGCAGATTGTCGTTTTCCCCATCTTGATGCAAAGGCGGAGGAGAGGAACCGTTCCCCCGTGCCCTCGGCGCCGCGCCATCTATTTGATGCTTGACCACCTGCAATTGATCGATCGAATGTTCCTACAAGCCCAGGGAGCTTCATTGCATCAGAGGTGGTCTGATCTTGCGTTGCCGATCTATCAAACTTTGGCCGTTGGAGATGCGCGGGTTACAGATGGTTGATGTGAATTTTCTTTTTTGAAATTCTTCGTACTACTATTATATTATACTGTTCGCAATGTACTATGTGCGTGGTTACCCATATCCAGTGACACTACCAGCCAATCCACTAATCTGGTTTCCTTAAATCACAACCCATTTCCTTTGCTCGCCGCTCAAGTCACGAGGGACGTGAAGCAAAGAGTCTCAAAAGTCCAAAGAAAAAAAATTGTCCTCGACGATGCAAACTAGAAAATGCAGTGGCATTTCTTAGTAAGATGGGTATAATCATCGTGTGTGGAAGCTAGTAGTACAAGTCGCCCTCCCGGTTTGGGAACAGGGTCGAGTTTTTGCGAGGTGTGCCGCCAAGGCACCAACCTCTGGTTCGTCATCTAAGAAAAAGGACCCTTTTGGTGGAAATTCCCAACGGGCGGAAACGACATGATGAGCGCGCAACAAAGTAACAGATGATGAAAAACAAAAGGCAGAAAACAACAAAAGTGCAGCCCAGTATCCGTTCAACGCCAAGGGTGAGGGTATCGCCAGGTCCTCCATGACCTCTTGGAGATCTTCTTCCTCTTTCAAACATTTGAAAACCGAAAATGGACAAGAATGTGGTTGGTCCAGCCACCAACCAGGCCCGTATCCTGGGGGTTGTGTGGTGTGGGGTTGAGCGATCGACAATGAAGTGAATCCGCGCCCTTGTCCCCCTTCCTCCTCCTGCAGTTTCCCCCTTTCCCATGCGTACCTCACAGCCATGAGGCGCCGTCGACTCTGCCGCATCGTTCCGGAGCCCGCGGGCTCGAATAGTCGCAGGTAAAAGTAAGCCAATAAAAAAACATTGGTAAAAAGATCTCCAACATATCATGAGACACCCTTTATGATGATGATCCGAAAGTGACAACCCGCCCGCCAATTCCTTTGCCGCCGCCTGACTTTTGTCTCTTTCGCTCGCAGATAGATGGATATTATAACGATTGTAAGAATGGTATCGTGTGAGAACCGATGAAAAAACGAAGACCGTCTATGAGAAATTTTGAAAAATCACAACCCCGTTGTCGAGCCACTCGCAGATGTGGAGGGGGTTTCGGTGTCGAGAGTGGGTATAGACTTTAGGTCATGACTCGAACCGGGAAAACTCGTGAGCTCGTACTGATCATACTCGCCGAGGACTGTTTCGAGAACAACAATGTTGCCGTTATAGCTTGTTGTACATGTGGATATGGCAAGTTGAGTCCGATTAATCGGAGTGATGGTCTTCAGAACCAGCTTCAGAGCGAGCGTCGCCCTTGTGGACCTTCTTGTGCCTCCGCAAATTTGATACTACGGAGAAGTGACGACCGCAACCTTCGACCTCGCAGGCAAAGGCTATACTGATATTAGCACGTGTAATCTGGAGATATGCCTTGGCATGGATGATAATGGGTGTGACATACGCTTCTCGCCAGTGTGGCTGTACATGTGCGTCTGAAGAGAAGAAGGGCGAGTGAAACGCTTATCGCACACCTTGCACTTATGCTTCTTCTGCGTGCTGGACGACACCTTGGAGCTGAACTGGCCCATCATGGATTGGCGCGCAGGCGGGATCTGGGGAGCCATGAGGCCGTGGGGCCTGGGGAGGGTCCGGGAGGTGACAGACTCGATGTCTGAGCCGGCAGTAGAGTAGTCGCTAACAGAGTCGGCGCCGTAGTAGTTGCCGAATCCAGAGGCGGAGGATACGGAAGAGCTGGTAGAGTGCGTCGAGGGGAAGCCGTACGAGTCACCTGAAGCTCTGTCGCTGCGGGCGCCATAGATGTTACGGGGAGTCTCTTGGCTCATGGCGAGCATGCCGTGGCTTGCGTCGAGGGCATCAGCGAAGCTCCTGCGCTCATCGTGGTGGTGAATTCCTCTGTTGTTAAAGTCAATCATTGAGTTGCGATGGGGCCGGGCCAGAATATTGGGGGTTGTGACATCGACCAGGGAAGTTGAGGGTACTGACGAGTGAGAGAATCTCCGAGAGTGTTCGGGTTCCGGAGCAAGGGCGAAAGTAGAGCGCATGGGAGCAGGTGCGTAGCCCATGGTCTCGTAGGGGGTGGGAGAAGCCGTGTAAGTAGCGTTGACAGGGGAAGCGGCGGTCGCGTAGGGAGCATCACCGTAGGCAGGGGCCGAGGTGGCAGCCATGCGGTTGATACTGAGGATATCTTGGGGAAGAGTGAGTAAGTCCGACCTAGGCAGAGGGTCTGCCATGGGGAGACTACCTGCTGAAGCTGCCGTCACTGGGATCTGTCCGTAAGAACCCAAAGATGAGGCATTGCTGCTGGTGCTAGTCCTAGCAGTGTGTGACCTGTCCAAGCCCAGACCCGAGTTGAGAGAGTGACCGTGGTGAGGAGCATACAAGCCCTGAGGAGCTTGAGGTGATGAGGTGTTTGCCCACGGGTTTGAGAACTGGGGGGAGGAGGAGGATGATGAATGTGCGTAGGAAGACATGTGGTCGAATGTGTTTAAAGGTCCGAATCGTTGCTGGGAATCTAATGTCATAGTCATGATGGTATGGTTGGTGGTGTTGATGGTGGTGGTGATGAGAGGTTGTGGTGGTGGTGATGAGATGGGATGACGAGGTTGAGCGTCAACAAAGGTAGATGTCCGGTGGAATAGCGTTTGCTGATCGGATGCAAGTGCAACGGCTTTGAGAAAAAGCCAAGTCGTGTTACGGATCAGATAGAACTGGATGATCCCGTGGGAATTGTGTGAGTTGAGGTTGGGGGATCAGCGAGGTTTAAGTGTGTGCCTGTGGACTACTGACACACGAGTATTTGAACCAGTTGAGAGCTGAGACCAATCGTTTGGGCCGACCAGGCAAGAGTCGTATGAAGCTTGTTGCACAGTGGTCAGCGGGACATGGGAGAGTCGTGTGGAGACTCGTTCTCTGCAGACAGCTGTGACGACTCCGACTCAGAGTGATCGACAGCGCCAATATCCCGTGGGAAAGAGGCCGAGGCGGACAGGGTTGGGGGCGATTAGGTAGGGTAGCAGGATGGTTCAGATTAGGACCGGGGGGCAGGCTGAGGAGGAGCCTTGAGGGAGGGAACGACCAGGTTGAGGTACAGTAGCGAAGTACTCCGTAGTGCAAGGTAGTGTACGAAGTAGGTGTAGACCAGCGAGAGCGGAGCGGATGCACGGTAGTGCGTAGCGTGGGTTTAGAGGTGTGTAAAGTGAGTGAATGAGGATGTGGGATTGTGGATGAGAATGGGAGAGGAGAGGAGAGAGAGAAAGAGATGGTGGCCCAATTTTTGACAAGTTGACCAGGAAGGAAGAGGATGAGAGACCTGGAGTACGTCCCTGGGACGAAGTCGAAATGGGAGAAAGATCTGCGGTGTCGAGGACGGTTTGGTGAAAAGTCTCGAGGTCAATTGGGGAGCCGTGACAGGGACCCCAGGTGTAGTTCAGTAGTGCGGTGTAGAGTGCGGACGGCTCTGAAGTCAGCCGGGAGAAGACGACCGATAATTGGAAGTGCGTTGGTGTGTTTTTTTTTCTCCCCTTCCCTTTTTCCTCAAGTTCGCAAATAGTGGGGCTCTCCCGTGTTGTGTGTGTGTGTGTGTGTGTGTGTGTGTGTGTGTGTGTGTGTGTACGTAGTGTACGTAGCGTGGTGCTTTTTTTTGGTGTAAAAGGTACCAGTATCTTTTTCTCGTTCTTGTGTGTGGAAGAAAAAAAGATATGGGGGCAGTGTCGGAGAACAGACAGTTGCTCCTTTTTTTGATTTTGCTGCCTCTCAATGCGCTCTCTATTTCTTTCTGTTCAGTTGTGACGAACCGAAAGCACAGGGCAAGCAGGAAAGAAGGCGGAGCGCTCTGTCTGTAATGCGTGGTTGGGCTTGAGGTTGGATGATGGAGCTGATGATCTCTCTGATGATGAGCGTTCAGAAAATTGGGTCAAGGTGTAGAATTCGCAAAGAGGGATGGGGGAGGCGAGGGAACAACGCTTTTACATCCTGTGGTGCTTCCGGGTCAGGCAGGAGAGACAGCAGATGAAGCTATGATGTCGCTTTACTTGGTGTTAGAGTGCCTGGTGTGGAGCGATGAGGTGAAGGGGTGGGGTGAGGAAACCGATGGAGAGGGGGTGTGTTTTTTCTGGCAGCGAGAAAGATGAGGAAGAAGACGTGTGGTGGGGTCACTTTAGTAAGGAAAGAGGGATGGGGGTTCGACCGGGGGTAAGGGGGGGCGGGCAAGGAAGGAGAGAAGGAAGACAACGGGAGGGAAGGGGGTGTGTTTGCGAGTAAGAAGGAGTGGGTGGAGTGAGAGGGGAGAGACAGGCAGGGACCATGGGAAGTGGATACCCGGCTGTCCTAAGCCAGGCAGGAGAAAGTGTGCACACACACATACACACGCACACACCTCTCTCTCTCCTCTCAGAGTCTTTCTGTCTCTCCAGTGTGAGGAGACTGGGAGGGGGCACCTACTGCGTACACCTACATCAGAGAAAGCGGTATCCGCTCTCACTACAGATGCGGAAACCTGCGAGGTGAAGAGCCGGGCTCAGGCTTGTACCGTCCAAGTCAGGTGCGCGCCACGCAGGTACCAAGCCCGACGGGTAGAACTACCAACGTAAAGCGCGGCTGTCGACGCCTCGACCACGTCCCGTCCCAAGTACCCGAGTACGTCGTCTATACTTTGGGCAAGGCTAGCACGCTCGAGCATATGCTGCCCTTTCGCCCACCTACCAAAGTACTGTACGGAGACTTTGCAAGTCTACCTACCTTACCTACCTTGCTGCAGAGTATGGCAACGTGAGGTAGGTATTCGTGCACCAGCATTAAGAGAAAAGCCCCCCAGTCCACAAGGTGCCGGTATCTGTCTCTCCCGCTCGCCATCGCCTCTAGCGCCAGGCCACGGGCAAGAGCTCTGTTCTCCCCCCATCTCTTCCAATCCGAGCACCCCATCACTAGCCTTTACCTGGGCTAGTCAACTTAAGGTCAGGACTCAGCGTAACGTAGGATAGGGTACGGCGTCACGGCGTCTAGGGCATGCGGATACGCATTGCGCCTCCCTCGGGGTAGGAAGAATCAGAAGAAGCCAAAAAAGCGCCACTGATGATGGGTAGGCAAGGGCACGGAGACTATGGGAGGGGCGGCCATGGCATGGAATGGGACGGGATGGGGGTTCGAGTTGGTGGGCAGTCTCTCCTTTCTCGCGCATCTACACTACGAAAGGCAGACCAAAAGTGCAGATTTGTAGAGTCCCCCATGCTGGCTACGGATACTAGCATCGGGTCTGATCAAGGTTGAGGAGGAAGGGTGTGTGCGCTATGATTTCTCTTCTTCTCCTGCGACTATGACGGATGTGGACGGATAGGATAGTCAGGACGAGGGGTACGAAGTAGGGAAAGAAGAATTGTTCCCAAGTTAACCGTACTCTGGAGGTGGGTTCTGACGGCTGACTTGCCTGACGTCCAAGCCATGAGTTAATCAATCGCCAATGCCTGTAGAATAGAGATGAGATATGCAGGGTCTTTCTCTGCCAAAGCAGAGGAAGGGGAACAAAATACATCAAAACTCGACTCTCCGACCCTAGGTGCCATCTACGCCATACCGGATACGTAGTCAGCCAGCATCATGTCCAGATTCAGACCTGCCATGGCTTGACTCGGAACGGCGCTTGCTCGCCAGTGTCGCCACAAAGTCCCCTTGGGCTGAGATGGATGTCGCGATATCTGAGAGGGGAATGGCTCCAGGGCCGGGGTAGGGGACCATGTATTCCGGTCCAACGACTTTTTGATACTATCCTCCTCCTTGCGAAGCTAAATGCCTGATGACAGCACTCGCCGTCCCGCTGGCTGAAAGGAGCGAAAGAATGATGGATGTGGTGGTAGTGGTGGTGGTGTGCGAGCGTGCCTGCCTGCGTGCCTTGTGATGGCATCGCGTTCTGCGGTCTCTGCACTCGGCAAAGTGTGAAAGTGTCAAGACGAGCATGAAAGTAAAAAGAGTGGAGGGCAGGCCAAGAGAAGGGCTCTTAATGGTGACATTTTGTCCATACTCCATCGACGAGACCAACCGCAGCGTATCACGGGCGTCGAGATGCCGGCTTTGGCTCCTCTCAAGTGGCTCCCGTCAATTTGCTGGGAAAAGGTCTCCGGTCTCTCCCAAAGCCATTGGAAAAGTACGGATACCAGTATTCCGTATGGATACCCAGGTCAGGTTGTAATGAAGACTGTGGGCGCATTCTTGTTGTCGTCGTCGGTTCGGTTCCTCATGTCTTCCTCTCTCTCTTGTCCCTTTCCCACTCCAACGCACGCAAATTCGCATCTGGCGTTCATACGGATACTGCGTTCAACGCTCGTTCGCTTGGGAGCGTCCCACCCTCTGGTATTCAAACAATATCAATGGCATCCTTGCGAAGAGGAGAGACCAGGGCGGGTTCGAAAGGTAGCGTGGGCGTTTGAAAGGGCAAAATGTAGGGGTAAGCCTTGGAGAAAGGCGCAAAGAACCAGAAAAGGTGGGCCCGAGGGCTGTACTGAATACCTTCCTCTCGTTCTTTCTTGCTGCCCGTCTGTCTCCTCCCACCCTTTCTTTGCCTGCGATGAAAATAAGCAACCACAAGCCAATGTCGATGAGAGCGCCAAGAAATACCTCTCTCAGACGGATCCTGAGCAACTTTGGAGAGAGAAAGAGCAGGGGCTCTCTCTGACGACGGGGGGGGGGGACTAAAGCGGGGACGTGAAAAAGAGGGAAAGGAAGGGTGGTACGGCGTGCGTTTAACCCTCCAAGTGGATACCAGGGCGTCTTTCGACGGCTACCACTGACGTAAGGCACGTCAATGTATTGATGCGTTTCGAGCAAGGGTGTGCAAGATTGAAACAACCTCCACAGTGCCCACCCGGACACTGCTGTCATCAACTGGCAGGGGCCAAGGCAAAGGGAAGGGGGGGCACCGGGGCCCTTTTGGGGGGGATTGTGCCCTTGGTTTGTTCGTCAGTGAGGAAGTCGATGTATCCGTTCCTAGTGTAGTGTACGGAGTATTGAAGTGGAGGGAAGCGAATGAGGAGGGGAAAGAGGAGCTGCCAATTCGATTCGACCGCAAGCCGACGCAAGAAGAAGTTGCCCCCATGCTTTCAACACTGCAAAGTACCTACACTACGTATCTCGAGATCAAAATTGCCAGCAGAAAGAAGCGTCAACTTTTGGGTCTGATACGTACCTGCAAGATTCGGAAGAAAGTCACACGGCCAGGAAGTGGGAAGCTGCACTTGCACTGCACGCCAGGATCTGTTCTGTCCTGCCCCATCCCACATGTACAACCAATCCCTTTGCTTTCCACGCCCATTATTGCATGCTGCGTACTATGTAGAGTACGGAGCACTTCATACCTGGGAGGGGGAGGGGGGAAGATGACAAGGGACCTGCTACAAGATGAGAGCGGGCGGTCTTGAATGAGAGGGTGCTGCTGGAACCACATTGCAACCGTGGGTTTGGGCAGCAAGAATGCATGGTCAAAGACAGAAGGGTTCGACATTGTCGTCATATCATGGCATCTCTGTTACGATGACGGCCCATGCCTGTAACCCATCATCATTCAACGCAACAAAGACACATGTGTGTTGCCGAGCAAAACAGAAAAGTGCTTTTGACCGTGTGGGCTCGGCGGGAACAACCAGCCTTACTGTTCCTGTGGGAATGTCAATTCCGGCAATAAGTGACAGACAAGCCACTGAGCCTCATATTAACATGGTGGCAGTCGCGCGTACGAAGCCGCATTCAGTGTCATCGAGTCAACCAACCCGGTGCTACCAACCACGAAACAAGCAAACGGTATATACGTACAGCTCCGATAAGCTGCCGCCATAGCTACTGTTAATTCAAGTCAAGTGCTTGGCTCTTCCATCGTATGCGTTTCTCATATGATCCGCTCCCAAGGAACCGATCTCTGGTTGATGAATTGCACGTTGTTTTTCCAATGGCTTGCATGCAAACATGAGCCTGGATTCTTGATGACGAACTTTGTTCGCTCTCTAATATGAAGAAACGCCTTCCGTGATGGATGTACGGAAATCGCGTCAATGATGACATTTCCCGTGGCTGCATCTAGGACACACAGAATATCCATACTGTTACATGTATGACGCGGGTGCCAGCTTACTCGTCTGGGATGAGGCAGTGAACCTCCCAAAGGTGGCTACGGTTCATGTGGCCTTGGGTATCCGTATCTGCCTGTGTCGAGTATGACGGGGGTTGACGGAGGTAAACCGCATGGGGGGTGGTAGTGTCGTCTGTGAGGCCAGTGGATTTTGACTGACGTAGCGTGCCTCTTTTCATCCTTTCCATAATCAGGATTCTTTCCTTCTCGTGTTTGAGTTACGGCATGCTGGACGACGAGGACGAGAAACCATGATCTGGCAGCATTGGTTGGTCGGCCATCCAGCCGGCCAGGCATTGCTTGTCAGCATCCAAACGGCCCAGCAATTACATCAACGATCCGGGGTACCCTCGATCAACGCTGCCCCTCATCCATCCTACAATGGCGCAAGTGGAGATGTTGCCCTTTCTCCAGACGTTTCCCAGCGCACCACATGTCATCGTCTGCCTCGCGCAGATTTAGCTATTGCCCGTGGAAGAATAACCCAAAAGATCTCTTTTCTTCACTTGTTGAGCAGGAAAAGTGTCCGTCTCGCCGTGTCTGCAGGGTACCGTCCTCCACCCGAAGCTGCCGTTAAGGCCCCCATTGCTCTCCACACCAAGAATCTTTCATCTCTCAGGAAAATTCCATACCCAACTTGGACAGCATCCACCATGGGCTATCGCGAAGATGGAGATGCTTGGCAATATTTGAAGGTCTGGAAGGCTCTCTTGATAAATATCACCAAGAAATGATGGGTCGCAAACGCCTTCCGGACAAAAAAGTATGCTCAACATGTCGATGTATACTCCGTACACTCCCCCTGACTCTCAGTTTGTCGGTGTCCCTTACAACAAACATGGGATACGGAGATCGAGGCACACTCTGGAGTGTAAACACTCAAGGCCTGGCAGCAATGTCTCGCGGCTTCCCGGATCTTCGATGCCTGAGGTCCGAGTGAGGGTTGGCATTGCCTAGGAATATGTCCTCTATCCCCAATGCGATGCATAGCAGGGGCTGGCAGGATTAGCGTAGGTGTCCGCAGAGAGAGAGAGGGCAAAAAGGGAAAGCAAAAAAAAAGGAAAACAGAGGAACTCGGTACTTGATTGCACCAGAGACAAGATCCACACAATCTGCAAGGATATACAGGGGAGATGATCCACCGTTCCTTTTCAGGGAGATGACGGGTGATGGGAGTGGCGCCGCACTAGCAGCTTTTCCGCTGCAGCCAGACAACGACCGCTGCCTCTGCAAGTGCCACACACCAACACTTTGACGCCCTTGAATTCAACCGCTCTATTCTCTGAGTACCTTGTTATCGAAGAAAGTTAATTCTTTCTAAGTTATAAGTATAAGAATATAGTTTTAATAAAATAATATAATACTTACTTAGTACTTAAATTAAAATACTTTTTTAAGCTTATTATAAAAGAGAAATAATTATATTATTAATTATTTATTATTAAAGTTTATAAATAGTACTATAATTTTAATTATTATAGTTTTAACTATAATAGCTTTATTTATAATAAATAAAAAATCTAATTATAAGTCCCTTAAAAGCCTCTCCTTAAGGGCTATAAGAGCTTCTAAATATACTAAGTTAAAATACTTATTAAAATATTAATAACTAAACTAACTTTATAATAATAGCCTTAATAAAAAAACTAAAAAACGAACTAAGAAGTAATATTAAAATCCTTATTAATATTAAGTATAATTTATAAAATATAGTAACGTAGCTATAGAGTATTAATAATATATTTTATATTAAAAAGATTATTATTAATATTAATAAAATAAATAAAGCTATATTAATATAATACCTCGGTTTTTTTTTATAATTTAAGGACTATAACTTTAAATAATATTAAAAATTTATTAAAAACCTCTTTTAAATACTTTAATATATTTATTACTATTTTTATAATAATAAAACTCTTAGTATTTATATATAAATATAAGTTATTTATTTTTAAATAGTAATATTAGCTTATTAATAAGCTATTAAAACTACGATTCTAGCGATCCCTTAATAAGGGAGAGGGTAGAATAGAGGAAAGGATAGGTAAAAAAAGGGTTAAGGTTAAATAGTGTGGAATTCGAGGGCAGGGTAGCGTCTATATGTACTGCGGCAATCCTCTAGTAATGCAAAACGATGGAGTTAAACAGTGAACCGCTCTATTCTCACGATTCGCTCTTTGCCCATGGCCGGTGTCGCGACGCTAGCTAGGACTCTGAGAGTGCGGAACGTTCCTGCAACCCCGGTTGTTTCTCCGCCTCCCTAGCAGAGACCGGGGCAAACGGGATATTGAAGAGCGGTCACGAAGTGCCCATTGCCCGCAACAGACTAATCTCTGACACAATCCCCTAGTGTCATCTAATCGTGCTTAGTGCGCAAGCTGGACCCTGATGAGCATTTTGCCTCCTTGATTGCAACGGTTCAAGGCAGCCAATCATCATTGGCCTCTGTTTCAAAGACATGCCGAACTGAGATTCCTGTGTCAACAGCAACACTTCAAGTAACCTCCACGTTCTGAAGAGGCTTAGAAGCTAAGCAGAGGCTGCGCTGGCACGATGGTTGGCGCTTCGACGACTTCTTCGCGGCAATCAAAAGCGGCCCGATATCAGTTCAGAGGCGCGTGTCCATGTACTAGTGGAATCACCGTGGAACTGCCCAAAACTTTCGTGTGAGCTTCCATCTCGTGGCAAGGTCCGAAGACAAGAAGAAGTGGCAAATAACATCTGCCGTGATAGCCCAATAGAGATGGCTTCATTTGGCCCCCATCCAAAAACGGATTCCCTGGAGCCGATAACAAGAACCCATCTTCTTAATAACGGATAATTCTTTTTGAATTCTTCTGGATCACGACCCGGGTCCCTAGGGCCTAGGAGATGGCAGGTGGGGTCCTCAGCTCAAAGGCCATCTGTCGGCTGAAGACCCTGGCAGCCTGGGCAGAGCCAGGCCTGAAGTGTAAAGTTCTCTTCGGCAATAAAATCCCCGGACGATAGTCTCCAGTGTGTATGTAGAGTTCCGCAGATGATCGGCCAGGAACAACCCTGCCTGATGGAACGCCGGTTTAGGAGACTGGCCCAATAAACCTTTCAGCAACAGCCGACAGACAAGGAATTGTTGGATGAGGATGAGCCGTCTTTGGAGGACTCAACAGCCTTTGCTGGGTCAACTCTGCAGGTCCTTTCCCGAAGAAGATGATCAGATGGTGGTGTTTTCGGAATGAGCGAAATGGGATATGCGGAACATGGAGAGTTGCGACAAGGTTCTCGAGATTGCCCCCAGCGTTCATCTCAAATCAAAGCCTCACTATGCCCTATTCGAAAGGATGGCAATTGGCGGTAACCTCGAAAGAGACAGTTGAAACACGCTAGACATGGGAGGTCCATGCCCAAAGTGTTGATAGCAGCAACGTTAAGGTCGCCGATGAGCCCGGGGACCCAGGTGAGTGAACAGACTTCGAAGTCTGAGAACGTGCCAACCAGCCAACGTAGCGGAGACTGACAAGCACCTCAGCGCTGATCCAGCAGTTTTTGAAATGGCTTCGTCGATGGAGTGGGATCTCGACATGATGATTTCTTGTCGTTGAGAGTGGGACATGCTGGTTGGGAAAAGCTTCCATGGCAGGCAACCCGACGAGACCCGGCTCCATCAGCTCAAGGGGAGCGAACGCGTCCTCTCCACATGCAGAACCCGATGGTAGGTGGCGACGACAGCCGGCTATCCATCCGTACTCCGTACACGAGAAAGCCGCGCTCGTCCCTTGACCGAGCAATGAATCTATTGAAAAACGGCGCGACGGCTCGGTGAGCCACGGGATGATTAAGCCTGGCCCCCAAAGCTTCTGGCAGTCAACGGCATTGAGTAGGGCCGAACGCACAGGAGAATTCATGGAGCCGTCAATGAGGTGCAGTTGAGCGTGGAGTGCCACCTGATCCAGATACCCGAGATGATGACGGCGCCGATCACCGCCCAGAGTCCGGCGGCGGAACGGCACCTGACTGATCTTCTCTCCCAAAACAACGACAGGGTCGCATTGAAGGAAACATTCTCTGTCGGCCGGAATCTGTAGGCAATCTGTCATATTACCGTCCAAGCGGATGAGCGGGCTGCGGGCGGCCGGGCTTGTGCGGAATCAGAGTGGATGTTTGCAACCTGCCAAAGTCGGTGATGGTCAATAGTGAGGGCACGACCCACAGCGCCTCGGGTGCAACGTTGGTGGTGGATTAAAGTTCGAGAGGGAAAAAATGCAATGTCGAGGACGGGGTTGAATAGGGTTGCCTAGTGTAAGGCCAGGTGGGATTCGACGATAATGGATGGCAGTGCAGGCACATCGCGGCAGCTGAGTACGAGAAACTCATCAAAAGCACCCTTGGCGATAGTTGTTATGAAAGGAGTGCGTCTATGTAAAGGGGTGCGCATTGGCTGCCGTCTGAGTGTGCACTGCGAGCGAGAGCGGAGGAGACGGGAGAGCATAGCGATCAAGCAGCCTACCCCTTGCTGATTGAATTGACCAGGGAATGTCTCAGAATCGACATGGATTCCCCAAAGGCGGGTCTTCTTGTCTCTCCAAAGCAATCAAGCAATCCAGAGAGACTCCAGACAGCTCCCTTGGCATTGAACTGTATGGAGACGCTATACTGGAATTGACAGTAGCGCATTGTATCATCCTAGCTCTTCTGCAGCCCACAGCGGGGAATGTCGATCATGACCGTTTTCTGTTGTCCTGCAGACGGCCCAGCCGTGCCAGCCTCACTTTGTCAAGGTTCCTGTGCCTGGGGTGCCTGAAGCGCAGAGTACCATCGTGTTGTTTCTTGTCTCTGGGCTCCTAGAGTTGATCGAGGAGGCTTAATTAGAGCGAGGAAGAGCCGTGAGGCGCGCCAGTGGTGAGAAATGGTAATAGAAACATGACAGGATGCGCGCTGGCCGTTGGCCGCTTGGTCGTTTTCTCTTGTTCCCCAAGGCTCGATTATCTAGGGTCCGGGACGGCAGCGAAGCCCTAGCTGAAGATTTTAGCGGCTAGGCGTGTCCTGCGTGCTGCTACACTACAGACATACCTGTGGGGGGAGGAGGGAGGCCTTGCATATCCGTACGGATACTGCTGTTGTTATTGAGAAATGAGGTGCTGTTGGTGACTTGATGTTGCTGCTCGAAGCCATGCAATTCGATAACCATGTGAACAGGCATTGATTTGGATTTCTATGTGGGGCCATCAGAGCGTCGTCGCCAGATAGATGGCCAGCAGTGGGTTGGCACATGGTTTCTCGAAGTCGAAATTTCCTGTTCTCGCATTTTGCGGGTGTGCGGTTGCATTGGAAATAATGGAGCAGCCATTTTGACGATGCTAAGCGGCATCTGTCTGAGAGCCAGCGTGTCCAGGATGCGCAGGATGCGAGATGGAGCCGCTGAACTACCAGCACTCTCTCGCGCTCAGGTATCATGTAAGGTTTTTTTTTGTAGTGTTGGAAGCCGGCTCGAAATAGCTATGGAAGGCCGGGGAGAGATGGAGCGATTGATCCCGTCCCATCCTGTCATGTCTCTCTCGTGTTCGGCGGTGTGCTACCCGTGGTCCGTTCCTGAAAAAAGGGGGGAAAGGCAAAACCGAGAGGCCTTCAGACGTGTTGTAGTCAACGTCGGAAGCTCGGTTGTATGTTGTGTGAGCTTCTCAGCTTCTGAAGATGGTGGAGCGAATGACAGGTGACGCGCGTATCCTGTTGCAGACGACTTGTGGCTGACAGCCAAACGCCCTGAGCAACGCCTACCGAGACGGGACGAACGTCTCCCTGGCAGCATCGGAATGTTCGTGTTGATCCCGTAGCTCCAGTTTAATGCCATGGAAGGACATGGCCGTAAGAGCAGAGGGAAAGGCCAAAGCCCAAATGCCATGGCAGAGGCCAAAGAGGCAGGGCCGCGAGCCATGTAGCTGCATCTTCTAATGGCGGGATTGCTGGAGCCGGCAAGCCTTGTGCCAGCACGCGAGTAACGGTGCGAATCGGTCAGGACAAGAACAGAATAGCATGGAGCTACTAGGCGGCGGCGTCATGCTGAGGTCAGGGCGATGTGGACTGACAAGCGCCGAGAAAGGGGATAGTTCGAAGGAAATGTCCACCTTGGTCAAAGCCGCGAACGAGGAACTTCGGAGGGGAACAAGAAAGTGAAGTCAGCGCTGGACAGCATCGACGATGAAGTACATGGTGAGCGTGTGGATGCCATCATTGCTCAGACTTGTTGTGGATGGAACTCGAAAGGCAGGGTATTGTTGACAGGACATAGTCATGTAATCTTGATCCGATGTGGTCGACTCGCGCTGAGGGGTGAGGGTTTGGGTTTGACCTGGTAGGAGACAGACGTTGGCGTTAAGAAAGGCAAATGTGGTCTTTCGCTTTCTCAGTGGTGAGGTTGGATGACATGAGGTCAGTGTTGTCAAAATCGGACGGATGTTGTCGAGATGGTTCCTAATTAATTACCTAAGGTAAGGTAAGGCGGGAGAGGAAGGCGAGGCTTCCGGGCGGCTGCCCTGAACAGTTGTGCACTCATTCCAGTCGGGTGATTTCATTCTCAATTGCTTCCTTCCTTACCGTGAAATCAGGGCAGCTATATTCTATTCTGAAGGCAGGTATCCGTACCTACCTTACTGCGTAGGCAAAGCATTGAATAAGGCACGCTTCTTCCCTTGGTACCAGACATCTGACACCTCTTAGCGTACATACACATTTGATGTCGAGGCAGGTGTATGCGTACGGAGCTCTCGGTACTCGGTAGGGCTGGCTGTGCTTGCCGCATCTTCACGCCCCCAAACATGGGGGAAACCGAGCGTGGAAGGGGCATCGTGGGATATGTTTCGAAACACTCAATGACGTAAACGCCCCTTGCGAGCCTGCTTTCGCCTACCTCTTATTCCGAAACAGCAAGAGGTCACCTTGCGATCTTTCCCCTTTTCCCAATTAATTATCTACCGTGCTACATCACCCTTTCAACCTTCCACCGATTCCACCTTCCGTCTGATATGTGCACAGGCAGGCACGTAGGTATGCATACCTACTTAGGTCATCTCCATGTAAGGTACCTACAAAAGTAACAAAAGTACGGATACCCCCCTCTTTCTCACCTTGAGTAAAATGGAAAGCAGGATGCATACCGAATAGGAACGCCCCAGCTTGTGTACCGCGAGTTTATTAACTTTTCTTTCCCCGGAATTGTTTCGTCCCAGCAATTCAGATCATCCCCGTAACAACTTTTCGACTGTCATTTGAGAGATATCGACCGAAACGCACTTCCGCCTTCACATTTGCATTTGCGGATGCACCGGCCTGCGCAGCCAGCCCCGTGCCCGGCGTTATCGCACACAGCTGTTGCGGTTTGCCACTCTGATTTTCCGGGTCGGTCCTTGAGGATGAGGCTTTCCAGACACAAATTTGATTCGGACAAGGCCTTCCCAATACAACGACGCGCAACCCCCGCGCCAACGCTCCCTCCATACCTTCCTTGTCCACACTCATCCTCCCTTACAGATGCTTCAGATCTGGGATTCAGCAGGAAACTCACAATATCCTGCCATCCCTCTCGTCCTTGCTATACAGATACCTCCGTGCCTCCATAGCTGTCAGGTGCTGTTCGAGTCACTCTCAACACCACTCAACAGTCATGGCCTGCCAAGCTTGACTTACTCGCTCAGTCATGGAGACGGCACAGTTGCTCCGTCATCTTCCCTGCAACTTGCAAGCTTGCGAGAACTTACTCCGTCGTTCCGAACGTCCCCCGGCGCCAAACCGTTTGCTAGTGGAATGCGCTGACCAAAGTATTCCAATGCGCCAACCTGCACCTTGCGCAGCCCTGCGCTTTTGGCGCAAACTTTGTTCCCAGAAGTGCCTGCTGAGCATTTGCATATGCACTAATCAGCAATCCCGCGGTAAATCCGCCGCTGCCTTCACCGAACTTGAATGGTCACGGAGCACGCTGGCGGCCTGCCTGCCAGTGCAGCAGTGCCTGCTTCTTGCGGCTTGGTAAATAAAATGGGGTGGAGCAGTCTGGGGAAGCTTTCGGGCGATGTTGAATCCTCGTGGGAGAAGGGACGACAGCACGATGACAACGATGATCTATGACGATCATGGAGATCTCGCACATGAGACGACACGAGGACGATGTCGATATGATTTAGGGACGAAACGCCAGCTAACGATATGTCTTCTTCTGTGCTGTCGAACACGGTCGAAACCATGCTGTTGCTTGTGAGCATGCCCATTCTCGGATAGGTCCTGAAAACCGCCACTTCCCCCCTCCCCTCTCCCTTGGATCGAAAGTTCACAACGGCGCGTCGGCACTACGACCTCAGTATCTGTATCTGTGACGACTCTTTTCTAATCAGATGAGACATGGCGCAGTGGTCTGGTTGAATCCGTACCGCATACCTTAAACACGCCTTGCCTTCCATTCCCTTGGTCTAGTGCTTCGATAGAGGCGGCATGTAAATGAGGCAAGATTGTCTAGGGAATCCGAGTCTCATCGGCTTTCCGCTGTGGCTGTCTCGAACATGTCTTTCCATATAGAGTCCCGCTATGCCCGCCTCAAGATTCGCCCATTCCTCCTGCAAAGAGCCCCTGTCCTGCCAGTGAATTTGGCCGAGCTCACCGAGACAGTGCTTACTGTTTTAGTCTCGGTCGTTATCCACGTTATCTAGAGATGAAGACGGCGCCGCGGGACTTGAAAAAATTCCCGGGGGTGAAATGTCGATCGTTGCTTAAGAGGAACACCAATATGGAGTTTGGGGGACTGAAGTGGTTGGTCCAAGCACTGTGGAAGGGCGATTATTACACTAGGAACGCCTCAAATCAGCCCAGACTATGGCCGTCTAGCCTCAACTCAGTTTACCCAGTTGACGCAGGCGCGCAGATCCCCCGCAGTGTCCCTTTGCGCGAGAGGCAACGCTGACGCCGTCGCGACCGTTTCCTTTGCCAGTGAGGCTTGAGAACACACGTAGACGCGGTCTGGAGAAAAAGGAAGCAAAGATGGGGCGCCTTTTGGTAGTGAGCCGAGTGTGAGACGGCGCGGATGTCCGCAAACCGCTGGACGAAAACAACGGAATGTCTCAGGAGCCAGGAAAGCCGCTCGCTTGTGCGGATTACACTGCGTTGTGGGCACTTTCGGGGGTTTGCATATCCGAGCAAGAGCAAGCCCACGGCAGAGACCAAGAACCGTAATTCACTTTCCGATATCGCCTCTTGCAGTCGCAGCGCCACCAGGCCTAGCGACTTTACACAGCGAACCGGTTGCGATGGGGTTGGCGAACTCAGGAATTGAGGCTCTTTGCACTCGAAACGAGACCTTGATCCCGTTTCCCTCCATATTTTACACTACAACATTCGACAATCTACCCGCGTTGGCTCACCTGAATCTCGCATTTTTCGACAGGAGGGGTTTTCATTCCCCACGGGAACTGTACCATACAGCGAAGGAGAAGGGGGGAGGGAACAGAAGAACAACAAGCTAATAAAGGGCAGCGTGGTACCGACAGCAACATCAGGAGCGCAACCCGCAGCCTGCCAGCCCACCGCCAACCGAGCGTGCCAACCGACCAACCAAACCAGCCCTGCCCCTGAGTGAGTTGCATTCCGTCGACATCTCAAACAACGCAAAAGAGGGGAGAAGGGGACGGCGATATGCTGCCCCCTGACCCACAAGATAGGTACGGTGGTACTGCTGATCGCGGCGTCGACGACAATGACAGACGGCGACGACACTTGAATCTTGACTTACGATATTGACGTGAGAGCGCCAGGGACTTGCAACTTTTTTCCTCTAAGGTGGGAAGCTTGAATAAGTGGTTCATTTTGCTAACCGAACAAGGTATCCTTTCGCCCGGCTGTTCCTGCGGCACGGAGCCAAGCTCTCCCCCGTACGGAGGTGGGAAAGGATCATGTCTGTAAAACTTTTCTCCTCTTCCTTTCGACTAATATGTGGGATGCTTATTTTTAACCATCCGCCGACGCAATGAGGAACACATGAGCTGTGCCTGACGGTAGCAAGGCCATCCATCCATCTAATCCATTCGCTGGGCGGAAGTGGAAAGGCAGATGAATCGGCGTTTTCGAAATCCTCTTCAACCTCTGGGTAAACTTGTATCGGGGCCATCCTTGGACGACATGTATACTAGGACACAGTTCTATTTTTTTAACGTCCTGCTGCTTGGATCAAGCTGGACACCGGGGGAATCGGGGATGATGATGTGGTTCAGACTTCTTAGTTCAGACCTTTTCAACGGGGCTGCAGAGTTTCCCCAGTTTAGGAGAGTTGTTGTGATAATATGTTTGTGCTATATGCAACGCGTTTGAGGACGCAAGGCGGCCGATGGGCCCGAGGCTGACTGGTTCTTTGAATCGCGCGGCGGGGGTCGGGTAAAAGTTCACGATGACTTCCCATCCCCAGACTCCCCGTGGGCTCACGGAGGTCTATCACAGGAGACATTTTCCGAAAAACAGGTTGCCTCCTTTCTGTTTTCTCCAGTGCCTTTCCCCGTTCATCAATCTCTCTCCCACTCCCGTGGCCGCGGGACTACAAGCGGGGGGTCCGGGTTTCCCGATATACAATGCTCGGATTTGAACATGACTAGAATACACAGTATTGTACCAAAACATGACTTATACGCAATCAAGGCTCAAGAGCACACCCCCTTTCGCCCCACCAGCTCTCCGCTATACACCAGATGACCCGGGAAGACAGCATTTGGAGATTGTTGATTTTTGAGTGTAAATGTGGTTCCTCTTCTTCTTTGTGAGCTCCGTATGATATGCGGAATACAATTGTAGCTAGGCAAGACGAGGCTGAATCGTGTGTCAAGCTTTCAAGCTTCTTCCCCCTTCCCCCTTCTGGGGCGGCAGGCCCCAAGCTTCTTTCTCTTCTTCTTCTCGTCGCCCCCGCAATACCGGCGAGCGGTGGATTGGGTGAGTTGAGGGGGTGTGGATGATAGATGTTGGTCCTTGCTTTGCATTGCGCCCGTTTCCCAATATCTGAATATGGGATAGTAAGTAGTCACTTACGGATAGACGCCTTGGCTGCTGGCACTTGCTCTCCGAGTCCCCTAATGCCTCTTTGACTCCCGCTGCCGGCGTGCCGAGACTGGGGTGGTTTGGACAACATTCATTTCGAGGGAAAGGTAAAGGAAGTGAATAGGGCAAGGTCAGGTATATTCGTACATTATCAACACGCCACGTCTTGTCATGAAGGCACACTCAACACGGGCGGGTCAGAACATATAGTTTAGCATACCGTACGGATCCCACATCATATGGGTTCCATACACACGGATGAGATAGTAAACATGCGTCCATTCTCCGCGTACAAACTCTCTGCCTCATTTGCCCCAGCCGGCCGGGGGTCGGTGCTCAACAAAGTATCTAGCTACGAAGCAGTCGCCGAAAAACTCTGTATCTAGAGAAGATCGTTCACCGCTTACTATAACCCTATTCATTCCGTGCCTGACAGAAGCCGCAGAGTTCTCTCACAGAGTGGGAACAAGAATCCCCGTCACCTTCAGACCGGTAACCCGTGAGACGTGAAAAGCTTCACGGAGACAGCCGTTCGAGCGAGATACAGCCCACCCCATTTGCACCCCGCCGTCCGGAAGCCCCGAGTCATATTACAGCGAACGGACGAGCACGTTTCTCCAGTTCAGGGTCACCCGGGGGGGCTTCTGCGGGCACAGCGAGATGAGAAAGCATGTAGAAGAAAAAAGGAGGGAATTATTACTGGTATCCCAAGTTCTCAACAACAAAAATCAAAATGGAGCTTTCATCGTGGAGTTTTAATTCTGCCCATTAAGATCAAATAACGCCGCTGATTTGTTTTTTGGCTGCTCTGAATGCTCCACCAAATGAAGAAAAAAAAAAAACAAGAAAAGTCTACACGATGCGAGTATTATGACTCAAGTACAATGGCTGCCTACCCTGCGCCCGTCGAACACGCGCTACAAGTCTCTTGCTCTTCTTCTGCTTCTTCCTTCTTCCTTCCCCTAAGCCCGGATCAGAGCCTCACCCCCGCGGCCCGTCCGTTCGCTCGCTCGCTCTCGGAACACACTCCCCTAGAGCCTGTGCGGGCCCGGAAAAAAAAGAACACATCCCTTCTTGGATATCGTAGAAGAAAATCAAACCCTGGAAACCCGTTGAACCTTATGCCCCGCTTGCCTCCGACACCCCTCCCTTCCCGTGTTCTTCCTAAACTTAGAGCATGATTGCAAGCTCTGACCTGTCAACCTTTTCCTCGTCCAGGTTGGGATAGTATGGTACCATGGCATCGGCACCCTGGACGTACGCGTCGTTATACAGCCGCCAATAAGGCTGCCGTACCTTGCGCGCAGGATGGAACAGGCCTGCCCATACATAGTTGAGAACGACGCCAGGGCCAACCGCCATGCGGATGGCTTCGATGGCCTCGATGATACGGTCAATGACGTGAGGACTCGTTTCGAAGAGGTTGGGATATAGGAGGTTGAGAAGATGAACCATTGCGTCCTCGCATCCAAGGCCGACAACGCCAAGCGCGATATGCTTGACGACAGATGCGGCCGTCTGTCGATGGACTTGGTCGCGGTCGATGAGAGCATCCTCGAGCAGAGGGGTGACAGCATAGACGTAGTCTTTGGCCATCTCGCCAATGTACTCAAATAGGAAAGAGAGGGATTTGAGCACACCGTTTTGTACGTTGAGCTCGGGAACGCGGTACTCGTTCATAAGGGCGGGAAGAACAGTGAAGGGGGCGCAAGTCTCAGCAACGATACCAATGGCAACAGCTGTGTTGACACGGGACTGACGCTCCTGCACGCGAAGATTGTTCAGCAGCGTGGCGAGCACATCCTGGGGACCGATGGCCTTAGCGATGAAACCAAAAGTGTTGTTGGCGGCACGACGGATGCCCTTCTTGTGTGCCTTCAGCATGTCGAGGAGCTCGAAGCAGATACGCATCCACTCGCGGGCGTTCACACTCTCGGGGCCGCGATCGGCGATACGACCGACCAGGTCGATGGTGTTTTCTTGGACCTTTTCGTGTCGGTTGCGCAGGATAGGGGTGAGTCTTGGCAGCAAGTCCTTGATAGGAGGTTGCATCTGTGTAATACCGACAACCGTGACGATCGACCTCAGAGCTCCCAAGATGGAACCAAGAACCTCGGGATACTCCTCACCCAGGTATTCATAAAGGACGATACCCAACTTGCCCATCAAAGCGTCCTCTCCGCATTGCTTCATGACCATAGCAATGCGTGAGATGAGGTCGGCTGCTTGCTGCCGTACTGTTGCTGACTTGTTGTTCAATCGCCAGAGGATGGTACTGACGATCTGGGGCAGGTATGGCTTGCAGCGCGATCCCAGGGCGTTGACGACGGAGCCGAAACCGTTGAGCATGACAATGTCTTCCACGCTCTGTTCCTGGAACGAGTGTAGGATACCATCGATCAAGCGCTCCTCAAGACGCTCGCCGATGTCTGCTGCGCCCAAACTAGCGACAATCTTCTCCACTGTCTCGACAGTCATTTTCCTGTAGGCCTCACTCTCGTCCTTGAGGTTCACTACGATTCGTTCCAGGATTTCGCTGACGCCGACCTTTTGGCCAATATCGACGGTGGTTTCGACAACCTGTCTGTAGTTGCGCTTGTCCAAAGCCATTCTCCTCACCCAGAAGCTCTTGAAAAACTCGTCCAGGACATGCTCCTTAAGGTAGCCTGCGGTAACACCATCAGTACCAGCGCACTGAGACACAACCTTCAGGACAACCTTCTTCATCTCCTCGTCTGGGGAAGAAAACTCGCGAAGGAGAATCTCCATAATCTGACTGGTATAGTAGTTGGCATATTCCTCATCCATGAGCGGGATGATGAAACCGACGGCCTTGAGGAAACCAGCCAAACCCTTGCCTCTTTGCTTGCGAGCTCCAGTCCACAGCGGGTTGAGGATATCGTCGAAGCTCTCAATACCGTAGGGGTTTGAAGCTTCGGCAAGCGCGGCAATAGCCAAGCTGGTGACTGTCCTGACCTTGGTCTGCTCGTCGTTCAGGTTGGGCCCGATGCAGTCGACCAAGCCCTTGAGGTGCGGAAGGACGGCGCAGCCCATTAGGATAGGAATTTGCTGCACAATCTTGACACCAGTATGGCGGGCTTGCCATGACTTCTTGCTGCGACACACTGCCCGAAGGAAAGGCAGCAGGGCCGGAATACCGAGGGCGGACGCCACAACGGCGAAAGCTCTTGCGGTGGTGTTTCGCACGTACTCGTCGACATGGTCGATGTCTGGTCTCATCGTGCTGATCATAGTGGCCAGACCAGCCGCTTTACTGAGGTTGGAAATGATCTCACGACCTTCGACTCTGGCGTAGTAGTCTTGATCGATGAGCAGCGGCTCGATAACGACCAAAATCTTGTGCACATATGGCCGCACCAAGTCATCGAGCTTGTAGAGAATACGATCGATGACCTTGACAAGCAAATGACGCTCCTGGTCTTCCAAAGTCTTCTCCATGAGCAGGGGAAGAATCTGGTCGAAGAGCGGACCGGCTCCAAACTGCCTGGCATTGTCGGTGAGCTGTCTCAGAGCAGTTTTACGCATTGGTGGAGTACCATTCTTGACTTTCAAGAGCAGCCTCATGATCTTCCTCTCCTTCATTTCGTCCACGCTCAAGCTGTTCTCGTCAGAACCATCGGTCAGCTTACCGAAGTACGCCATATCCTCGGCCTTGAAGAACTGCAGGTCACCAATGCCGGGAATTTCTGCCGGCACAGGCTTTCCGCTCAACCTAACGGCGTCAGGGTCCTGCATCATGAACCCAGTCTGCGGTGCTGGCGTAGCCATGAGCTTATGAGCAGGCGCGCGAATGGGAGCGTATCCTGGCGGTGGCTCGAGAATCTTGTATCCCTGTTCCTCGCCGGGGAGAAGCGCGTCCAACTCTTCGTCACTGATGGGCGCGTTGCGTCCTGAGATATCGGTACCGAAAGTCGTAGGCAAGGCTGCGCTTCCCGCCTGTGACGGGTGCATTGGCGTGGCGAGACCCTGGTTACCCATTGGAGTGGCCGAAGGGGCCTGATCCCACCTTGACCGTTTCTTTGGTGCATCTGCAGGCTCCAGAGAGGGGGCCTGGTCCCAACGCGAGCGCTTCGACTTGGCGGGCTCAGATGGCTGAGCAGCTTCCTCGTCAGCTGTCGTGGTCGCGACATCCCACCTTTTCTTGCGCTTCCTTCCAGAAGAGACAGCATCGGCAGAGCCAGCTTTCGCGTTTTCCTTATCGTCGTCCCTCAGAGTCGCTGGGGCGATGTTGCCGTCTTCCTCGGGACCCCTCGCGGCCTTGGCCTGGATCTCCCTTGCAACGCGTTCCTCCTCTCTTTCAAGCTCTCTCCGCTGCATGATCTCGCGGTAGCTATCGCCGTTTTTGTTGTCTCCGTTGGCGAAGGCATCGGTTCGGGAAGGGGAGAGACCGCGATCGAATCGGCGCTTCTGGTAGTCTGTCTCGCGATCGGTAATCCTGTTGCTCTTCTCGCCCCGGCCAGCCAAGGGGTCATCCTCTTCGACGCCATCGCCGCGTGCAAACTCGTCAATCATTTCACGCGATGCCGTGTACTGGCCGACGAGACGGCGCGTGTTGTCGGTGCCTTCCATCTCGTCGTCATCGTCATCGCCGGCCGGGATGGACGTGTTGTATCCGGCAAACTTGTCGACGCCATTTCGATCGTACAGATCGGTGTCGAAGCTATCGGTGAGTTTCTGCTTGGTGCCAGCGTCGGCACGTTGATTGTTCGGGTCGAAAGTGGTCGAACCCTTCTTCGCAGCGGCGGCAGCGTTGCGCTCCGCCTGGAGCTTCCGGACAGTCTCGAAGTCTGCGTCGGACATTTTGAATTATGGGCAGGGTTGCTTCATGTCACTTGAAGATGCAAGTGGGCGATCGACGATGGCGGCGCGCATCAGTAATGGTCGTTGTGTTGCTGATGAGGCTGAAGGGGGTAGCAGCAAATGGCCGGGTCGCAGGAGAGTTTGCAATCTGCGCAGGCAAAAGCTTTGCTGTCGGCGACGCCACCAGAATTTGGGCGCCCGAATTTTAGCCGAGAACGCCAAGGCTGTGAGCTTCTGCACCTCAACCTAGGAGCATTCGCGACTGATGAACAACAAAGAAAACAATATCAATATTATTGTTCCATGGCTTTCACCCGCAGAAGATCAGGTAGAAGCTGTCTAAGAATTTCAGGTAGTTCCACCTACATGTCACAGTAAATCAATGCTGTAAGGCTTTGTCTACTGTGTACGCGCTTCAAGACATGGCCGGGGATGCGAAGCTAGTGAGTAGACAACTTGGCAGGATGTCGCTCATGTTGTGCATGACGAGGTCATATTACTAAGGTAGAGGTATCAGCTCGTCTTTCGAGCCTGCGATCGTGTCCTCCTCCGCTTCGGCGATGATTCTAGCAGGGCAGTGTCGGGCACCTCATGCTCAACCTCAACCTTGACCTTTGTCTTCACAACCTTACGTTTCTGACCCAAAATGGGCGTTTCTTGATCAACGGTTACCTCCTTCTTCACCCTCACCGTCTGGTCCTCTTCCTTCTTCACTGTTCGCTCAGAAAAGGTCTTGAGGTCCGCCGTGAAGAGCACAGAGTGCGCCCAGCCCGCATACTTGCCCCAGAGCTCCCTAAAATGATTTCCCACGGCATCGTACATCGCCTTGTTGAACGTCTTGGTCTTGGTCTTGCCGAACTTGTAGTCTCTCTGGGCAATCTGCCAGACGTGTGTGTCCACCGGCACGGCCTCACCCCAACCCAGGCCCATCAGACAGACACAATCGGCCACCTTGGGGCCTACGCCCGATAATTGGAGCAGCTGTTCATGTGCCTCTTTGTATGTACACTGTGGCAGCTTGCATCCCTCGGCCGTTTTGATGTAGCATGGGTTCTCTGGGTTGGTAAGACTCTCGAACCATCCCTTTGGCCTGTCATTGACCACAATGGAAGCCGTCTGCGCGATATACTTTGCGCGATAGCCAAACCCAAGCTCCCTCAGATGCGCCTCTACTGAGCTTCCCGTCAAAGCCTCGGGTGTTGGGAAATCGTGGAATGTTTCGTCCCCAATCTTGCCGATCAGTGGGCCGTAATGTAGACACAGCTTGTGAACCTGTCCAAGTATGAGTGCTGGATTTCTTCCTCCACTTTGCAGCAGTTCTTACCATTTGTGATATCCTGGCGATATTGTTGTTGCTACTGCAGATAAAGCATATCAAAGCCTCCCATGGGTCTTGGCTCAGCATACGAACACCTCCGAACTCTGGGGCCCTCTTGCGAAAGTTGGGATCCGCTTTCGACCATTCCTCGTACAGAGACTTGAGGTCCAACTTGAGGCTCAGATAATGCCGTAGTAACTCCTCTGTGTCATCTTCACTAGCTTCGCTGTCAAAACTTGGAGGGGTGAGCGGATATGTTGGTTTCGTAGGCCAAGTGACCTTGTAATGCAGGTGAGTTGGATCTTGCTTTAATGACACGATTCGACCATACAACGTGCAGCACCTGGATGAAATCTTAGCGGAATTGAATCATTATGCAAAGAGCTCAATGTGACTGACCACATGTCATTGACTTTACGCCATCGGAAGGACTGGCCACATCGAAGAGTCGTGTCAATGCATAGCTCAGCTACACTAAGCGGCAGTTTCCGCCATTCAGTCACCCTGACCACAGACATAACTTTCTTGTATTCAGAGACCAAGCTTTTCGTGAGGGTCACCTAAGCGAATGACAGTGACTCTAGAAGATGCCAAGTCTTGGATCAGAAAGAGGACAGAAAACCAGATTAATAGATATGAAGGTGTGCGAGTTACATGAAGTTGAATAAAAGTCGCCGCTGAGGCTGATCACTTTGTGAGTTCTTCCCCTGAACGGACTGGCCGATTCAGTGGCCAGTTGCCACCACAGAACTGGCTCTAGCGGAAGCCGTCAGCCACAGGGGCTAAGCCACATCACAGTGTGATCCATGATGAAGCCCAACACTGAGATAGCCGTGCACACTGTACCGAAACACAGTACGCAAGCCCCCACACCTCTTCGCACTCAATCAAGAGCATCACGACCTTACTGAGCGGCGCATCACACCTCAGCATCCAGTTCAACC
Organism: Colletotrichum filicis; assembly: GCA_023376865.1. Taxonomy (NCBI): domain Eukaryota; kingdom Fungi; phylum Ascomycota; class Sordariomycetes; order Glomerellales; family Glomerellaceae; genus Colletotrichum; species Colletotrichum filicis. Next base: position 35,086 of record MOOC01000238.1, read on the forward strand.
GCCCACCATGCTCTTCTTCAGGTAAGTTTCGAAACTCACTCGGGGAACGCGATATTCACAGGCTTTCAAGCCCAGAGTTGCGCCCCGCGCATGCTGGATGATGCAGTCACTGACGTTACGCCCACTAGTTTCTTCAAGACGCTCATCGACCACGAGGTCACCGTCGAGCTCAAGAACGACATCCAGATCCGCGGCATCCTCAAGAGCGTCGATCAGTACCTCAACATCAAGTTGGAAGAAATCTCTGTCGTTGAGGAGCTCAAGTACCCGCATCTGGTCCGTCAGCCGCCTGCCCCCCCTTGCACCAAGGCTCTCACGCATCCTTATTAGGCTGAGGAGCCAGCCTCGAGAATGTCGCTAACGAAAATATGTAGAGCTCTGTCAAGAATGTCTTCATCCGCGGCTCCGTCGTTCGTTATGTTCACTTGCCCGCCGGCTCAGTAGACGTGCCCCTTCTGGAGGACGCGACGCGCAGAGGTGAGTCTTGCGTTTCCATCACGTTCATCGCAGGTATGGGGATAGCGCTAACGCCATCACAGAGGCTGCTGCCCAGGCCGCAAAGGCGAAATAGGCTATTAGCGGAAGGGTCCAAGGTTTCAGAATGACGCATATTAATCATGGCGATATGGCCGGGGCACTGAAAAGGCCGGTCCTCGCATGCGGTGGAATGAAGGCCAAAACCTCACAACTAGGTACACGTGCTCAACGATATTCTTGGCGTCTGGCAAGACCTGGTGTGGCAGCGCCTCATGGAGTATGAATAGAGGCGATATGATATCCAGACAGAGATCTACGAAACAAATCAAATGTTCAACGGAAGTTGCGCCCGACCGCATTGTACTCATTATTCATTATGCTATTCTGATGAAGCAAGCAATCACCACCAGACGCCTCCTCCACGGCTATCTTTGCCGTTCCACAGCGCAACTTCCTTACCCTCGGCCTCTTCGCCTTCGAGAGGATGCACGAGTCCGCCCTTTCTCCTCTCAGACAACCATTTATCAATCCAGCCCTTCATCCTTTTCCTCGATACTTCGCTGCCGACATTGACCGTGGGTACTACCTTATCGATGCGCAGGGACATCACGAACATGGTCAGCTCCCGGAAGCTGCTATGCTCACTGTATGGCACACCAAAACACATGGCTTCTTTCGTGCTGCCGCGTTGCGCGACGAAATCCTTTGCCCCAAACCGAGGCCGCCAGGCCTTGCCTTGAAGAATCTGTGTCATCGGAATCGTGCCAGGTTGAGTGCTAGCTGTCACCGCCTTGCTAGCGCCTTGTGGACGGTAGTTCCAGCCTGAAGGTCGAAATCCTACGATACGACTGAAATGCGGCTTGTACCCGTTGAGATATTCTTGTAGTGTCTCGGCGCGGATTTCCATCAGCATTTGCATGTGAACCTGAGCTTCATGCGGATTATCCGTCATAAGTGCCGTCAGCTCTGGGTCTCCAAGTTTGGACACAATGCGGATCTTCGACTTGGACGCAAATATCTTGCTTCCCAGAGCTTGGGCAATAGCTTTGCAAATCCGCTCCTTACCAATCGAGTAGGTACCGCAAATAACAAGGAGACGTTCCTTTGGAGCATTTTTCTTCTTCGCCTTTGCAGTGGCGTCGTCCGCACTTGTCTTCGTGAAGAACTTGCTGACCGTCTCCGTGCCAGCCTCTCTGTTGATCTTGTCCCATGTGTTGTCTTCTGACGTCTGGTCTGGAGCAAGTGACTTGCACATATCTGCGCATGCCTTTATTACGTCGTTCTGAGGCGGGAAAGAATAGCGGGGGTTGAGGTAGGTCGTGTCCAAGTAACAAACATCAATCTTTTGCTGCTTGAGTTTGCCTGATACCGAATCTTGTATGTCCGGCTTGAGTAGAGGATGGGCAACCTGAGCTGGACAGGCTCTGAAGTCGCCACAATGCAAGATTCTTTGCTTTCTCGCATTTGGACCCTTTCCCATTGTCTTCTCAAACAGAAATAGGGAGCTGCCGGGACAGTGGTTGGCAGGAATCATAGTCACCGTCACACCCTCGGTGCCTGGGACCTCCTCCGTCTGATTGAACTCCAGAGCAATGACCCACTTAGCAGCGACTCGTAATTGCATCTTGACCAGGTCTCCGGTGACTTTGCTGCAGTATATTGGGCCGTGCGTCCAGGTGGAAGTCAAGCCGATATAGTGATCGCTGTGAAAATGGCTCAAGAAATAGGCATTGCATCCCTTGACCGCACCATACCTGAAGGCATCTACGCAGATGTAGAAACCAGGCATTATCTTGTAAAATGGACAGGTCCGTTGATACGCGGGCTTTCCACGCGATGAATGCTCTGCGGCAGCGGCGCCGGCCCACGCAGCATCTTCAGCATGGCCAGACATCAATTTGGTGAAGGCAGAAGTCGACTTGTTTTGGACTTCGCTCAGCTTGAATGGGTTGGCTTGGCCCTCTCGTGGTACTGCTGCGCGCGCAAGTCGTTTGTTTACTTCAGGGGGTTCAAGGATTGGCGGTCTGGCGACTTCATCTTTGACTTTCTTGGTCTCCTTGGGTTGGGGTAGTGGAATTGGGTTGCCATCGAGGCAGGCGTTCACATGTCGTGTTGCTTCGTCAGGTGTGATACCGGCAAGTGTGCCGTCGCAAATAGGACAGTTGGCCACCATGGCATCGCTAGGCCGTACAGGATCGGCTAATTCGTCGCAAGAATAGTCGCCCGTATCTGCAGCCTCGGCTTCTGCTTCCAAACGGGCTTGTTCCTCCATGAACTGCATCATGCGGTATTCTTCGCCGCCGAAATCTTCGTCGTTGGGGAAATCGTCTAGGTCACCAAAGTCGTCAACATTTGCAAATTCGGCGTCGATCGAGTCCTCAACCTTCAATGGCGGTGGCGGGCAGCTCGTTTCCGTCGCTGGCGGTTTTGCCTCTTCTTCTTCCTCCTTTAGCTGAACCAACGGCGTAGAAACATTATCTTGCTTCATTGCTGGAGACGTCACGTCGTCCTCCGACTTGACCGGTGGGACGATGGGCGGTCGACTGCGAATAGCACCGATGAGACTTGATTTCCGAGCTGTAGGGACCTTTTCTTCTTCTTCTTCTTCACTGTCAGATTCGTCGAGAAAGGGGCCTTTCCGCTTAGTGGCCACCTTCTTAGAAGGCCTCTCTGTGGGTGATGAGGGTGGTGGTTCGGACACCACAGGGCTGTTGGAATCTCTTGCGGCTGACTGTTCCCCTTCGTTATTCTCGGGCTCTTGGCTTAGCCGCCGCTTCTTGTTTGGCGCCTCAACCTCATTAAACCTCGCCTCCTCCTCCCATAGTTCGGCATCATATATCTCTGGTACCTCATCATCTTCCTTTTGGGGAACAACGAGCTTTTCGTGGCCATCGATAAACAACGTCTGCTCGGGCTTTTCGGCCTTCTGAAAGAAACTCAGAATGCTAGCATTGGGTTTCCCTGCAGGCTTCTTCGAAGGAGGCAACCTGGTTAACGGTTTTTTGGGAGTCGTCGTAGGCCTCTTCCGCGCTGCCGTTGATGGAGGGCCCATTTTGCCACAAATGCCCAGTGAAGGGTTGCTCTTCTCGAGAAGTCCAAATTGTCGAGGGTTCTGATGTTGCGAGTACTGTCGAGACCGCCATCTACACTTGCATTGTGCTACACAAGTCGAAGGGGCGAAATCTGGACAAGGGGCGAAGTGTCAAAAAGTAATGACGTTGGGGCTAGGACTGACTAAAACACGAAAATCGCGGGGTCTTTTGGAGTGCGTCGCGAAGTCACGTGCTCTTTCCGAAATATTAAAGTGCCTGGTCTTAGCTCCGGTATAGAGATATTCTTGGAAACGTATAAGGCGACAACCATTCCTGAGCACGATGTTCTCGTGAAAAGAATGTCTCGCAGTCTTGATTATGGATAAGGCGTTTTATCTTTATTCACAAGCCAAGTGCGATGATATCTGCTTGATTTAGCCGAGTCCTCTTTCGTCCTGTTCCCCAGTCTTCCCATGTAGCTTTACCCAAAGCCATGCATCTCCATCCCAGTCCGAGCTTCGTACAAGCATGCGAAAGCCCATCCTTAGTTGAGTGCGAAGGCCTCATCAGTACTCTGTAGCATAAACAATGATTCCCACATCGCTGGGGCCTCAGTTGATGGCCCGACGGCTGCTACGCATGAGCTCCCAGTGGAAGAGCACCTTGATGTACGCCTGGCGTACCGTATAGGCGGTGATAGAAGTGATGATAGCCGCCAACGCCACAACGGTGCTCTGTACATTCGCTCCCCCATCGAGCCGATGCTGTCGCCAAAGCCGAAACAGGTGGGCCTCGACGGCAAATAGGCTGAACTGCATACAGAGGTAGGAGAAGGTGCCGAATCTTGCGACGTTGCGTGGTAGTTGATACCGGCGGCAGAAGCTGGTCCACCTCTTCTTGTGGATGATGTAGGGAATCTCGGTCGCATAGATGATGATGTGGCGAGCAAAGAGTATCATGAAGTAGCGAAGCGTCAAGGTCGTTGTGCCTCCAACGATGACGGAACGGAGAGCCAAGACCACGATGAGGGCGGTGATAATGTCACGACCGACGGTGATGTACACCAGCATTGTCGCCAGGAGATGCGGGTCTTCAATCTCATGCTGCTGGTTGAAATATTCCATGGCGAAGACTCTGATGCGTATGCCAGTGTCGATAGTGGCACGCGCTCTCAAAACACCGGGTGGCTGTGTTTCTCTTTTCTGAATGGAAAGGAAGCTGGGCGTGTCTGTCCTGCTGCGCGTCTAGTTTGTTTAAAAGATACTGAGGATAATGAAACAGTCCTAGCAAGACTCATTGATGACGTTGTTGATGGGTTGTTGCGGTTGGCTGTTTACCTCAGCTATAGTCCGAGAGAAAGAACATGTGCGAGGAAGAAAAGGCAGCTCAAAAGGAAACCAAGGTGGAAAGAGAGTATTGATGTTGAGCCTACGTAGGCTAAATATTTGTCGATATCCCCCTTGCACACCGTCCTGGATATTGGAGCCAGTATGGTTATTGGTGAGGATGGCCAGCTCAAAGGGAGCGAATCATCATGGGCTGAGAGTCAATTGTACTCCTTGTGATGACGGCGTCCCCGGGAAGTCTCTTGATCAGACTTGCGTGTTTCTAGCTCGAGCCCTTTCACTCGAACGCATAGCTTATTGAACCCCTTGTGATGGCTGAGTACTTGTATCTTCGGTTGAGAGTCAAATAAGCCTCTCCTTGTAAGATGAGAAAGCATGTATTGGTGTTGTAAGATCAAGCTTCATTGTTCCACGCGATATGATTCGGAAACACTCGTTTCTTGATTTTCAGCGGTTTCTTGGACAAAAATCATAGCCTGTTCAAATATATAGTCTTACTCTTCACAATTTCAATCCGAACGAGGGTTACTGTACATTAGCATCTCAACGAGCATTGTTGGTCCTTTAGTAGAGTCGAAGACGTATCGAGGAGAATAGATCGAGCTAAGGGCTTGATCTCATTCATATCAAGACAAATATCCAACAGTCTGACAGCGTATGAATGAGAAAAGAAACACCAAGCTCCTCTACCTACATCTCTTTCCATCGCTCAAAAGAAGCGAGAATCCAGGGGCCACTTGGAACAAGACTCGTGATCATCTCACTGCACTACTCGCCCCTATACCTCTCAATGAAGTCCGCTACTTCAACGGCCCCATGCGCCCTCGCAACCTCGGCTGCCGTCCCCCTGACCTTGAAGGGTGCTCTCATCTTCGTCGGCATGACCTGCTTATCGATGCCCAGCTCTAGAAGAAACTTGACGCACTCCATTTTGCCTGTCCTCGCCGCATAGTGTAGTGCAGTATAATCCCCCTCGGCCCTGTGATGCAGATCTTGGCCACAGCCGAGGAAGAAGCTCACGCACACGACGCTTCCGCCGGACGATGACCAAATAAACGCGTTTGAGCCTTGAGGCGTCATGTAAGACCACTGAGCTCCGTGCTTAAGCAGGAGCCTAATCATTGGCAGCGAGCCGGTCTCGGCTGCTGCCATGATCGGAGTCGCCGTGCGGTACCCCTTCGCCTCTACTTTGGCCCCGTTCTCTAGCATAAACCGAACTATCGGGAAATCCTTGACCCATACAGCCGCATGGAGAGGTGTATCGTTACTAGATGATTTGGCATCCAGATCGGCTTTGTGTTTGACCAGCAGCTTAGCCAGCTCAAGCCAATGCTTCGTCGCTGCAAGATGGAGAAGAGTTATGCCATTGCTCTTTGCACGCGGATCTGCGCCAGCTTCGAGAAGCTTGGCCGCGATGCTTAGGTCTGGGTTGTAAGCGGCGTACCATAGGGCAGTCGGCGCCGTACCGTCTTTTGAAGTCTCTCTCGCGTTCACGTTGGCTCCATGTTTGAGCAGAACATCTACGGCGCCTGGGTGTTTGTTCTTGACTGCAACGAGGAGCGGCGTTTCACCCTGAGAGTCTCCTGTCAGCGGTAGTTCGAGAGTCTTGGCCTCCTTGGCCAAGATCTCGAGCTCCTTTGCGTGCCCACTCGACGCAAGCCCGTGAATCGGAGTTCTGCCGGTTTTCCAACCCCCAAGCGTCGGATCTGCTCCTCGCTCGACGAGTAACCGAATGATTTTCAGGTTGATGACAAAGTCATTTTTCTTATCCTTCTCCGGGGGAATGCATGCCTTATAAAGGGGAGTGTGACCCCATCTGTCTCGAGCATTTGCGTCTGCCCCCTTATCGAGCAAATATTGCACAACAAGATATGCAGAACTCCTCACGGCTGTGTGTAGCGGCGTGGTCCCGTTGGCATTCCTGATCTTCCAACTGGCCCCGCTCGACAATAGCGCCAACGAAGTGGGAATCTGTCCTCGATTGAGCGCCTGGTGCAATGCTGTATCCTGCAGCGCATTCTGGACATTGACGTCTGCTCCGGAAGCAATAAGCCGGTCCAGGACGAGCAGAAATCCCTCGCGAGCGGCAACATGTATGGCCCGGTCACCGCGGTCTCCTAGGGCTATGTTTACAGAGACGCCTTGGGCCAAAATGGGCTCAAGGTCCTCAAGCCGCCCGCCTCGTACAGCGGCAAAGAGGTCGTCAGCAAATCGCTTGCCTGTTGTGTTGATCTGAGTATCTGATCTACTCTTCTTCAACTCCGATGGTGACTGTAAACCCAGTTGAGGGGGGTTTTGCCTTTTGAGAAATTCGGTCAATATCCCTCTAACCTCCTCTCGGAGAGTGTCGACACCCTTCTGTACATTATGGACGCCCTCCTTTACTTCTTGACCAGTACGCCTATGACTTATTAGTGTGTGGCTTTGTCTTGTTCGGCGTCTGTCTTCATTGCGTACACTTGCAGAAGCTGGATAACAATACCAAGGCGGGCTTTCTGATCTTGGATACTTTGCGTAGCATCTGAAAAGATCTCCTCCCTCCATAAGAACTTCGTCTTGTCCCACTTTCCCATGCGCGAGTCGCTTTTGCTCTGCACCTTGCTGACTTCGTGTTCCAAATCTTTGAGTGTCTTCTCCAATTTGTCCATGCATGTATCAAGCATCTTCCGCAAACCATCCTCGGTACTGTTCTTGACCGGGTTTTTGAGGATATCAGTCTGTGAGACTTGTTTTTGCAAATTGAGGCACACATCTTTCGTCAAGTTGCACTCGACGATGATCTCGTGCACAGCCTTGGGTGCATTCTTGTACTTTTCCACAAGGCTTTGAATCTGACGGGCAACGCCGAAAAGTTCGACGGCACTCGTTAGGGCGGTGATGGGATCCATCTCGCACGAAATGTAGGTCTTTGAAGCAAGGTTGAAGATACCCCTCTCTCAAGCGCAAGCATGGGCGAAGGTAAGCTTCATATAACAGCGGAGAAATGGTATCGTGGTGCATCGCCTCAGCCAGCCATCCTGTCTGCGGCCAATCGTAACTGTAGCTAGGGCTGACATGCATGGATGCTACCCACCGGCTGATAATTCACAAGGCTGCCTCTCATTTTGGTGTCACTGCTGTAGTGTCTTTCTCCGAGAAGAGGGGGCGGGTAAGCTGTGGCATAGATTTGAAGTAAGATGAAAATACGTTTCATAAGCTCAGTGATTGAATCATGGTAGCCAGAACATAGGCGCTTTTGATTGCTCGAGTTTCTAGAAAGCTGGCTTTGGACCGCCGTTCTCCTACCTCGAAGCATTTAGAGACCATGTCACCTTTCGATTCATTATTTGCCCCAATATAACCAAATGAACATGATCGAGGGCCATTACCAGCGAGCCTTGAGTGGAGATCTTGAACTTTACCAACTCTGCGATGTGTCGGCTATGATGCCGCCGCCTCTTCCAGCGACGCTGGCACCGGGCATGGCGCAACAGATCCTCTTTCTCATTGCTGACAGCTTCGTTATTACCACTTTCCGGGGTCTCTAGAAACATATTCGATGGAGAATATACGGAGAGAGCGAGTCAGAGAGGACAATTACAGTGACAGCTAAATCAGCAAGGGGGGCAGTGAGGATAGTTGTAGTGAAGATGCCAGTATTGGAAACTCGACTTTTTAGAACTCATTTCGAAGACAATCACTTCCTTGAGTTTAAGTTTTCTGCTTATCCTGGAAAAGTCGCATCCATTTCCTTCTAGCGCCTCAGCAGGCAGTTGAACGAATGGCTTCAGCGAATCGCAGGGTCAAATCGACTCGACTCTAGCTTATGGATATCCTGAGCGCGCAAGGAGCAATTTGATCCGGGCCCAGTGCCACTCATGCGAATATGTCGCTCTAATGAACTATCAAACCTTGTATGCCACTCATCCGAGTTGACGTCTGAATGCGAATGGACTAAATGGTGAGTTGAAACGTTTCGTCAATAATTCCATTACCTTCGTGCTGGTCAACTTGCGCGACTAGCTGTACCGGCAACACTACAAATAACCAGGTGAGGGGCGATGACGACATCCACCGAACATCAAATGTCTAGACAAGGACCGGGGTTATGATGAGAAGGTTTAGCTCTCAATAACAAACCGCTCAAGCCTGCAGACTGCTCTTCCGAGAAAATGAGGTGACTGATGATTAGATAGCGCCGACGATGAGCGCAATACCAGCACAACGTGAAGTCCATGAGTGACAACGACGCATGCTAAATCCAATTTCTGAGCTGGTCGCGCAAAATGGGCCCAAAGAAACAGGAATGGGTGCCGATGGCGGCGCCCACTGGGGGCTAGCGCTGGGCTGATGCCGATGCGTAATGTTCCCAGAGCTCTCACGAAATCCAGGTACGTAAACCAAAAGTTTTTATCAGAGCAGAGGCTGCTGTCATTCGCCGATCGTCTCATCGAGCCGTTGGTTGGCTTGTCCCAGTATGCCATGTGTGTAGAAGTACCGTCGTGCCGTGGAGGCAGGGGGGGGGGGGGGTCCCAGTTCTCAAGCATGTGCAAGTGCTTCTCGAAGAGAGATGGAGGAAACCTTGTCTCACCAGGAGTATCGCCTACCTGGAATCCCCACGCCCAGTAGCCCCCAAGACACTAGACATCCCGCATTCAGTTGCAGGCTTGATGAGCTGCTTCCCAGGTTCGTGGATGGGTTGTCTTCTGTCAGAGAGATAACCTTAGCTTTGGGGGGCGGGGAGGTATCCCTACTAGGAGCTCACTCACACTCACTGATAAGTACGGAGTACTTCACTTATCTCACCTTACCATATGATGTGATGTACGGTAGAGAGCTGCCAGGAACAGGTGCCTTATCTATATATAATATCGCTGACGTACCTGGTCTCGATTTGTTATTCTCTCGTCCCATCTTGCAAAGTTACTCAAATAAAGTTGCGCACCCACGTTGTTTCCCCCCGAAAGACATTCTCACTGAACTCATCCAACAACGAACTCACTCACCATAGCTCACGAACCAAACCCCCTACATCCATACCTTGCACTCGAACACGATGACTGCCGAAGTATCTCACGGAAGAGGTGGCGCCGGAAACATGGCCGTTGACGACACCCAGTACGTCGACGGCGAGGTCGTGAGAACAGGCCCCGAGGGGTCTCAGGGAACTGGCGCATTCAGCGCAGGTCGTGGAGGTGAGTCTTGACGCGGGACGAGTGCGCCCAACGCATCGCCTTATCACCCAGCCCGCCAAGCGGCATCGGCGCAATCGCCCACTTGGCCGATGCCCCGCCCCTAACCATGCTCACTCTCCACCCCACGATGTCTTCAGCTGTTGCAATCACATCATAGTCAAACGCACCATGCTTTGTAGGCTGACTGTTTGCGCCCTGCCATCCAGGTGCCGGTAACATTGGCGACGCCAAGAAGGAGCCCGCTCTGCGCTCCGACAAGGACCTCGTCCCCGAGGAGGCCTACCGTCCCTCCATGGAGGGCCAGGACTACCACGTCGGCCGGGGCGGCGCGGGCAACGCCGTCGAGACGGAGAAGTCGGCCGCCCACAAGGACATTGATCATGAGAAGAAGGCCGCTGCGCAGGCTCGTGCCGACGGCCACTCGGGCGTCAGCGTCGCCGACAAGCTCAAGGCCAAGATCCTCGCCCCCTTCCATAAGAAGTAAAAAGGAAAAGACTCGTCTGTTGGAAAAGGAAAAGGATGGTAATTATGGGTGTTGATGTGTTGCGACGGATGCTGGTAGGACCTGGGCTGGAAGTTTGTTTTTGGCATACCCTTTACGATATCCCCCATTTCGTAAGATTTATTTCGTGTCGAGACTTTGTCTCGACTTTTTAAATGATATCCTGCCACTGGCATTATTATTTCCCTTGGCAAAAGCGTACTGTAATTGCTCCCATCGCGTTGTTCTATCTCATGCATCTCAATGCATCGATCAAATTTTTGGCGGGCGCGGGTTCCGCGCGGATGCAAGGCGCTGGCACAACCAACACTTTTGTTTCGCAAACCACAGCGGTGATGCTCGTGGCGAAATATGAGCCCTCGATGAAGGTCGACGACGCGTTCGTTGAAGACGGAAGTAGGTATCGCCATGCACTGTGTACTGTATAGATACTTTTGAGCCTCCGCTGTACTCACGACTAGAATCGTGGGCCGAAACCGGCGAAGAACTAACTCAGTGTATTGGAAGAGGCTGATCTACCGCGAGGATCTATCCTCAGCTGCGATAGACAAGCAGTATATCTCTCAATTCTCTTCAGAGACTGCGTCCATTGTAGACGACATGCCACTCCAGTCGCGCGAGTGTTGCTGCTAACCGCTTAGCCTCGGGTCTTATAACGATGCGTCTTCTTTTATTTATAGTGGGCCTCCTATATGGCAGCGCTGCCGTACTTCTGCTTCTCCGTCTGCCCTGCGCTGCACACTCGAATTGCCATATTTACCTGTTAGTCATACAGCGATTCTACTCAGATCAACGTCTTCTCCCTGGGCAGTGGCATCCCACGCAGACATAGCAGAAGACCATGAAACTGCAGCTATATTGCAAGTCCATAGGCTCTATCTAGTTAGAAAGCATGTTAGCTCCAACTGATTCCCGAAGACGACACCAGGTTGATGGCCGAGACAAGGCTTTTTGAGGTCTATTTATACAGACAACAGCAACAGACCGAGTGCAACAAGAGTCCTAAAAGTTTCCAATATTGTTGAGTTTTAATAATTCCATAGCTTTCTCTCTCATTGATAGGACGCACGTCCGGATGGACAAGCTTGAGCCTAAAAAGTTACATGCACATTGCCACCTTGCTTCCAGCATGAGCATTACCGGAGACAACATGGAAATCAATCGATGATCGTGTGGGGAAAACAAACGACATAGAAGAAGAGAGGTAAGGGCAATTCGGGTCTCTGAACGAGAGAAAAAAATATAATGCGACACGGGCCTGATTCGAACAGACGCTCCCGAAGGAAGTAGATTTCGAGTCTACCGCGTTAACCACTCCGCCACCGTGCCACCTGGGATGATGAGCATCGCTAACTACATCACATATAATCGACATGACACGACTAGGGGGCGGTGCAGTCTAAATCGGCAGAAACTCGGCAGGGTATGCCGGGTCTGTGCCCAATCACTCAACCGCTTCAACATGTAGGTATGCAAGCTACGGAGTAAGGTAGTCAAAATCAAGTCGTTTTTCCAAACACCTTTCCAAGCCATACATCAACCTTCAACTTCACATCTCCGTTGGAGCTTCGCCTCATCAAAGTATCGAGTGTCGCAACCGGAGCTCCAGGTCCATGTTTCACCCAGTCACAGGACAGATGTCTGCTGCAGACAGTGGATTCCATGGGTCCTCCGCGTCGGGGCCCATCGCCGCGGAACCTTAAACTGAAGCGGTGAACTTTGGCGGAATGCAGCGTCCAGACAGCCATCCGCCTGCGTTTTCGAGATATGACAAGAATTCCCAGTACGCACATTTTGGCATTGCCATTGATACTACTCAGCTACTACCCGGATTCTGGTTGCCAAATACTGTCGACTGACAACATCGACCATGTCGATGCTAGCGCATCATGCCCGCGCTTTGCAATTTTCGTCTGCGCCGACTTGATTTACGTGCCGGTGATCGTCGCTCAGGGTCCAACGGGTCTTGAAATGTGGTGGGCAGACATGCTCACTGGCGCGAAGAGGAACCGCAGATCGCTCGGGCACTTGCAGAATGCCCGCCCCCGCAAGCCCCAGTCCAGCTTGGATCGCCGTAAAGCCTCGCCGCAGTGCTGCGACGAGAATTGGGTTGCAACACACACAGTAGCTGCATTTTGTCATGAGATAAACTAGTGTTAGAGGAGCGTGGTCGAGTGCGAAAGTTCATTGAACGGAGCCTTGTAGTTTGTACAGTATCGACATCCAAGGAACGCCGCATACGAGCTAAAATTGACCTGGGATGGTTTTTACCCAACTGAAAAACCAACCACTCCCAAGACGGCACGGCTCTAGCCAAGGAAACGCAAACCCCTGGAGACTTGGTGAACCTAACCCGGTGAGGTACAGTTGACAGATCTGTACTGATATTTCGGCTTTCCAAGGTCTCGATTTCATTAAGTCTATCATACTCGGAGTTTCCAAAGAACCCGGTGGGGTTGAGACGCTGATTCATGTCGACCAGGGAGGGCTTGTATCCCTATGAGGCCGAACAAGAGAAACTACAAGGGAGCCGGGGAGGCCGTTGAAGAATTCACCAATGCAGAGGGATTCAGCCTCTTGCGGTGTAGGCAACGCAAAGTGCCAATGGCCATGGTGGTTGGAGATGGGGAATTTGTGGTGTACGATCAATGCCCAATCCCAAAGGCGGATGCAGCGCATATCCATCGACGCATGCCGGCCATGGAATATCGGACGAATGAATAACCTAGTTCGTCTCACAACGCATGTCGTTCAACGCGCATCCTCTCACGATAAATGGAGTCCATTGCCTCATAGCGCGATATGCTTCAAGCGTGGCAGCGGCGCTAGGAAGGAACACCGTCCCATCGGCGATGATCTAGTTGGATGCATCCATGTTTGTCGTCGCAGCGCTTGCGAGATTGGGCAACGGTTTTCGTCGCGACTGGGGTATTTGGAGAAGACTTTTGTCACTCCCTTACACACATTACAGAGGTACAGGGAGGAGAGCGGTTGGGCGGAGGAGGGTTGAGAGGGGAGATGCGATGTGGTGAACGGCGGACGGCGGGCCTTTGGTGGCCTTGGCTCAGCTTAGAACGGCTCCGGCAAAGGAGCCGCGGCGCAGAAGACAGGCAAAAGGGCAGAGAGCGACCAAGTACTCCGTAGACATGGAGCTAGAGGCCGGGAGAGACCATGGATTGACACTGTCACCCTGGATGTCCCTGTCCTTGCCTCTCTGCTCTGGCCCGGCCTGCTTTCGACGACTTTTGCGACGCCATATAACCAACCACGCCGGCCCACAGCCGGATCTCGCAAACCTGACGACACATCAACCTGCCTCGCCTCATTTTCCCCGTCCGTTTTTGGTTCTACTTTCTTTTCCAGTTCTATCTCGTCTTTCCATCATCTGTCCTGGTATTGACTGATAGAATCCGCTGTGGCCCCATGTCGCTGTCCCCGCGGACCAAAGACCGACCTCGCAATTCGCAAACACGGCGTATTCGGACTGACGCATAGCGGTCACTTTTGAACAGCGCGCATAGCCGCATCTCACAAGTCGCCTCTTTTCTCGGGTCCATTACAGCCGGCATCCTTTATTCGGAATCGGCAGGCCCTCGCAAGCGAATACTCCATTGACGAGCCCTCGGAAAACAGATTGGGTAGGCTGCTACCACAGCCCAACAGTAACAGGAAAGTGGAAAATCACCGAGTGGTTCGACTGAGCTGCAGCATCAGCGGGGTCCGAATCCAAGCCCGTCATCAACTCGGCTCTCACTTTGGCGAGGTGCCTAGCACTTGCGACGAGTACGACGCTTCAGTGCTAGGTGCCTTGCCCGAACCGCACCCGCATGTGCACCCGCAATCCGCATTGGCGCTGGAATTCCGTCGTCGCATTATCTGACTGCATTACCTACCTGCCTGGTTGGTAAGTCAACTTCCTTGGTGAAGGTGCTTTGTCCCGTCCAAAGTGAAGTGCTCAACAGAGGTTGGCAGGTTCCCGCGGGTCGTTCTGCAGCAGTGCAGCCTAAACTCAAGGCAGCTGCAAGTTACAAGAGACGGAAGAGACGAGAAAGAGACATTTCTCCAGCTCTGACCAGTTCTGGGCCATCTGGACCTTGTTCTGGTTGCGTGCTGTGCCCGGAGTGCATCCGTCCGGTGAGACAAGGTGACAGGCCCGCACAGGCACAGAAGTCAGCTGTCCGACCTTGCCCGTCCAGTAAAGCTGCGCCCACACCTGCGGCCTACCCGTGTCAGCCGCCATGGTTCCAAGACAAGAGCAACACGCTCGACCACCACCTGCACCACGCTTATGGTCGCGTCTTTCAACTTTGTCAAAACGCTCTTTTCGCTCCTTCACCTCCGACTTCGAGGCCGATGACGAGCGTTCCGATACAGATTCCGACTTTGACAGAATGAGCGGCAGCAGTAGTGATGGTTTCCTTCACGGCCCAGGCCGTTACAAAGGCGAAGACACTCGGCCCACGAGCCAAAAGGAGCTGTCTGGTTGGTATGCATACGCCTTTGCTGCCGAAACCTATGTCATATGTGGTAAGTTTCCAGCCCATGGATCTGGATGTGTGTGCATGCGCTGACTGAGAATAGCTATCGGTGAGTTATCGCAGTCTGCCACTCCGTCTTCGAGCAGTGACATTCGTCGCGAGACAGTGATCAAGCTGTGGAGCCTGGACAGCTCGAGATGCTGGAGCCACAGCATTGCCGTGCACCCCGCCCCGAACTCGTTGCGCTGACACCACACGATGCCTAGGTTCCTTCATCCCGATCCTCCTCGAGACCCTCGCCCGCGAAAATGGCGTCCTATTGTCTGATCGAACGACCCCGTGTGGTACGAGCGACTCGAAAAACAAAACTGATGGACAATGCGTCGTATATCCTTTGGGTATCGAGATCAACACGGCGAGTTTCGCCATGTACACCTTCTCCATAAGCGTCCTGCTGCAGGTTCTCCTTGTCGTGAGCGTCAGCAGTGCCGCAGATCACGGCAACTCGAGAAAGAAGCTTTTGCTCACCTTCGCCTGGGTTGGAAGTTTCTCCGTCATGGCCTATATCTTTGTCAACAAAACCACCTATCTCTTGGGTGCTCTGCTGGCTATCGTTTCGAACACATGTTTTGGCGCCTCATTCGTGCTCCTCAACTCATTCCTGCCGCTCTTGGTCCGGCATCATCCGGAAGTGATTGCTTCCGAGACTGTTCACACTCCCGACTTGGGACATTCGGACCTGGAATCGCGACCGCTCGATGGTTCCCACGTTGACGAAGATCCCGCCAGTGCCGAGGTTGAGGACCAACATTCGCCCTTACTCGGTGGGCATGGAAACGGAAACGGAGGCTACCCGTTGGTTCGGAAAGCTACTCACGAGGAGCTCACCTCCGTCGAGCTCCAGCTGTCCACTCAGATTTCCGCCAAGGGCATTGGCATTGGCTACATTGCCGGCCTATTCGTACAGTGTGTCGCCATTGCCATAGTGATTGCACTGAAAAACACTACCTGGTCGCAAAGGGTTGCATTGTCTTTTTGCGGTCTTTGGTGGGTATGTGACGGGCTCTCTCTCTCCATCTCATCCCCGTCGCCTGGGCGCATTATCCACCGTTACTGACCATCTTACAGGCAGTCTTCACGATCCCTGCTGCCATGTGGCTCCGCCCTCGGCCAGGTCCACCAATGCCTATCATGTCGGGCAAAGGAATCCGAGCTTGGCCAACTTATGTGGCTATGGCCTGGAAATCGTTATTCAACACTGTCCGGCTTGCTCGTCGCCTACGAGACATCGTTCTGTTTCTATGCGCATGGTTTTTGGTCAGTGATGCGATTGCAACTACATCTTCCACGGCCATATTGTTCGCCAAAACGCAACTCCACATGAAGCCTTGGGCTTTGGGTATGATCAATGTGATCTCCACTATAGCTGGTGTTATCGGTGCCTTCAGCTGGGCTTTCATCTCACGCAAGTTCCACTTGAAGCCACATCAGACAATCCTTGTCTGTATCGGTCTCTTCGAGCTCATTCCGATCTACGGACTTCTCGGATATTTGCCGATTGTGCAGAGATGGGGCGTGATCGGACTGCAGCAACCGTGGGAAATGTATCCCCTAGCTGCCGTGTACGGACTGGTGTTGGGAGGCTTGAGTTCATATTGCAGATCGCTGTACGGCGAGTTGATCCCCGAGGGAAGCGAAGCTGCCTTTTACGCTCTATACGCTGCATCCGACAAAGGTTCGAGTGTTTTTGGGCCTGCGATTGTCGGAGCCATCATTGATCAATCTGGTGACATCCGGCCGGCGTTTTGGTTCTTGGCGGCATTGGTTGGGCTTCCGGCGCCTCTCATCTGGAGCGTGAACGTGGAGCGTGGCAAGCGGGAGGGCCAGAAACTCGCAGAGACTATTGAGGGATTCAAGAGTCTACAGGCTGAAACCGGCAGCGAGACAGAGGACAGCGACGATCGTCCGATTCTCAGTGCCTATGACGATGAGGAGGAAGAAGTCGAACACGAGCATAACCGGACCAGGGGAAACTGAGCCCCCATCACCGAACATATCTGCATAGCAACGGCGTAGGTAAATCAAGTTAGCGATATTGCATGTTTTACTCAAAAGCGCCGAGTAATGAACAGTCGACTTTGTCGTTGTTTCTGTTGTCGTCTCCATCGCCCCCAACATGCTCGCCGCCTCCGTCGTATCCCCTATCTTCTTTGTTGCTCTTTGATCCCCACACTCTTCTGTTCATATTTACGTCAGAATACTGGGGAAAAGCAACTGACTATTGATTTGAATGATGATGATGAAACTGGTATTCTTTTGAAACCAATCATCCAGCTCATTTATATCAGAAGAACGGCATATGGCATGAGACACGAAGACTACAGGTGTAAGAGGTCATGGTAAAGCGACGAGACCGGTACGTAGCCAATCAGGTAATGGAGAAATACGTGTCGGCGCTTGTTGTGGGAACCTTGGAGGCAGACCAGGATTTTGGTAGGCGCGGATGGTTCTAGCTCCTGTTGTCTGCTGTGCTTACGTGACACGCCTGGTCCATCTGTGGCACGCCGCACGCCGCACACCTGCTGTCCGCATCGTGGTTGCTGGTCCGTCCTCTAGGTGGCAGTGGACGTTTGGTCGGAGGAACGCCGCGCTCACGTGACCCAGCAGAATAGTCATCCTGCGCCACCTTTTTTTCGCTGGGGAACGCGCTCCGCTCCTTGTCCCGGAATTGCCAGATCCTCAACCCGCGATTTTCCCAATTTTGCGCATCGTGGCCATCATTGGTCGTCGATATTCGGCCTGGACCATCTTCAGGCTTGCCAGAGTATTTGCACACTTGACAAAGTCAATAAAGAGCGCCCATCTAGGACCGCGCGCTTGCCATACAGCTTCATACTACCTCCCCCCGGTCCTTTGGGCGACCCATTCGTCTTCCAGCCACCCCGTGCTCCTTCCCTTCGGTCGCGACATCCCAGCGAGCTCTTTGCACCAACGTCATTCGTCTCGGACACTATCAATCGAGATCGCATCACTCCGATCACTCTCATACCTGCGATAACTTCACCGTATTCGCGTTTGCGACTCCGAACCTCCTACTACACCAATTATGTCCACCTCGCGCAAGCGCCCTCGCGCCGAGGTCGAGGAAAACAAGGCCGAATGCCCCTTCAGCATCACCTACGCCGAACCCGACATCAAGGCACAGAAGAAATCCAAGAAGAGGAGGAAACCAGAGCAAGAAGAGGAAGATGGGAAGAAGAGCTCCAAGCAACTCTCTCCCTTCTCCCCTTCCGGCGACTTCAACGGCAAGAGCGCTAACGATGTTCTGGACTTGGAATACCATGTGCATCCGCAGAAGAAGTGGTTGGAGATGACACGATACAATAGCTTCGTCTGTAAGTTGCTCAGCGATAGTCCATCTACGATGGCCTTGCACTAACAGTGACGGGCGGTAGTAAACGGGACGAAGTATTTCAGTGAGGGCTTTATCTACGTCGCAAACGACCAGACAGTCCAACGCCAAAAGGCCGCAGCGGAAGGCTCGACAGATGCCAACGAGCCTGAGAAGGTCCTGAAGCGGTCCAAGTCCGAAGACGACTGGGTAGCGCGCATTCTGGAGATCCGCGCTAGTGATGAACACCACGTCTATGCGCGCATATACTGGATGTACTGGCCGGAGGAGCTGCCGGAGGGCACGATGGAAGGAAAGAGATACACGGGAGGTCGTCAGCCGTACCACGGCCACAACGAGCTGATTGCTTCCAACCACAGTAGGTTTCATGTTTCTCCAGACAGTCGTCTCAGTACTGACGCGAAGTAGTGGACATCATCAACGTCGTTAGTGTGACATTGCCCGCCACCGTCAAGCAATGGATTGAAGAGAACGACGACGAGATTCAGGAGGCCCTCTATTGGCGTCAGGCCTTTGACTGTCGCACCCAGCAGCTCTCGGTATGCATAAATACCCCCGAAGCCTAGAGCAGGCGATTGTCGCTAACCCGTCATGCAGTCAGTTGAACGCACCTGCAAATGCCGACAGCCCGCCAACCCGGATAAGACCCTCGTCGGGTGCTCCAACAAGGAATGCGGAAAGTGGCTACACGAACACTGTCTTCGAGAGGAAACCCTGATGCGAACATACGAGCGACTTGGCAAGGACAAGCCCCACTTCACCGCGAAACCCCCGACAGACGGAACAGCGTCGGTCGCTGAGAGCGACAAGGTCAAGGAAGAAAAGCCGCTCGATGACGGTGTAAACGAACCCCTCAGCCCTACCGAGAGCGGTGCCGACGTGAAGCAAACAATCGATGCCAAGCCGAGCGATGCGCTAGAAGAGATCAACGGGCAGTCAGTAACCGAGGGAACGCCTGCCGTTGTCGATGAGCACGTTTCGCAACCACCCACAACTCCTGCGACACCAACCGTACCCGAGGTGTCGGCAGCGGCGTCGTCACGCAAGGTGAGATCCTTCAAGAAGAAGCCGTCTTCCGCCGACGCAAAGCCGTGGGAGGGCTTGTTCGAGGCGAGGATCTTGATGGACATGACCCCATCGACGATTGAAATCAGGGATCTTCGAGAGAACGTCACTGAAGGCGAGAAGGTGTGGACTGAGCCGCTGCTCTGCGTCGTTTGCGGAGTGGGAATCAGCTAAACAATCGGCCTTTATGTGACTGCCAAATTACCGATCGATCTCTTGACTTAGGGGTCATTTCACAAACCGCCAACGCGACGATGGGGTGCCGAGCTTCACTTCTCGATGTACTTATTCCAGCAGGCACTTTATTCAACACACCGGAGCGGTGACTTAGGAAGTGCTGCTGTTTTGCTTATGACGATTTCCAATATGATTGGGGTTCGTAAACCGACCCTGAAGACAAGTATAAGGAGAGGAATACATGCCAAGAGACATGTTGCAGGGGATGAGGGAGGACAGGTCTGGGCAGGCGGGGCGAGACCTGGACAGCTGAAGGCGAGCCTCGAGGAAGAAGACTGGTTATTCGGGTGTGGCTGGAGTGCAGTTTTATTTTTCGCGCGAGGCGTTGGCGA
This sequence comes from Colletotrichum filicis, assembly GCA_023376865.1. NCBI lineage: Eukaryota > Fungi > Ascomycota > Sordariomycetes > Glomerellales > Glomerellaceae > Colletotrichum > Colletotrichum filicis. The sequence goes on from MOOC01000238.1 coordinate 55,141, forward strand.
AGGGAGGGGGATTCATCTCGCAACTGAGTGAGGTTGGCATAAGGAATTGGTCTTGGTGTATTCTCAAGAGACAGACAGAAGGACGCCAACAAAAGGGGACGCAAAAGGCGAACAAGGCCAGCAGAGCGGCCAATTTGGAGACCAGAGTCTTGCGAGCAGTTTCCTAGAGCTTACATGGTTTGTGGTCAAATGTTTACCTTATCCTCTTTTACTCTGCATCAGCCATTGTCATGATTGATGAGACTTGCTCGATTGACCAGAGACGTCTCATGTGGTGGCTCACTGTGATTATTGCCGTTCAACACCGAGAGCTCCAAGAGCTCCAGATGCAGTGGAGAGCTGTGCTGACTCGAGAGGTAGCAATGGCTCCAAGAACTCACTCCCTTTGTCCAGCTAGGTGAAGAGGTAGGTGTGTGAGGTACCTCAAACAATGACGTGCCTTTTGTAGCTCCGTGCCTCTTCAACATGCCCGAGGTGGTAGGTGCAGCCCAGAACTCCCTGGCTGTGGGGCCCTGGGGAAGTACACCCAGGGGCTAAGGACCGTCTACCCCGCCAGACCTTCCGCTAACACCCCAACCTCAAAGACCATCCAAGTCCAATCGACACCGCCACCCTTTCATCGCCAACGACTCCGAAGAAGCTCAAAGACAACCTCTTCCAGCGATAGACACATGTACAAAGAGCCCATCATGGCCTCCGTCGACCCCTTCGACTCGGCTCTGTAAGATCGCAGCGGCCCTGACCCCCTCAACGTCATGCATCAAGGCAAATCATCTCTAACCTCTGCCGCGTGTTCTCCCCGTCTAGCGACCTCCTCCGCCGCCTGAACCCGAAACACACGACCGACCACCTGAATGCAATCATTTACCTCGCACCGGATCTGACGGAGGACCTTCTCTCATCCGTCGATCAACCCTTGACCGTTAAGCGCTGCAAGCAGACGGGCCGCGACTACCTCCTCTGCGACTACAACCGCGACGGCGACAGCTACCGCTCCCCATGGAGCAACCAGTTCGACCCGCCTCTGGACGAGGGCGGCGTTGGCGGCGTCGGTGCCGGCGGTAGCGAGGGCGCCGGCGAAGGCGCGATCCCGAGCGAGAGGGTCCGCAAGATGGAGGTCAAGGCCAATGAGGCGTTTGACGTGTACCGAGATCTGTACTACGAGGGTGGTGTGAGCAGCGTATACTTTTGGAACCTGGACGATGGATTCGCCGGCGTGGTTCTCTTGAAGAAATGTGCGTTTCTGCCTGTGATCAGGAATTGGATCTTATTTTCTTTTCTCTTTTTTTTTTTTTTTTTTTTTTTAGCTGACAAGACACCTCACAACCACAGCCGCGACCCCCGGCGGAAGCGCAGAGGGCGTATGGGACTCGATCCACGTCTTCGAGGCCATTGAGCGCGGCCGCACGACGCAGTACAAGCTCACCTCGACCGTCATCCTCTCGCTCTCCACCTCGACCAACGCCCTGGGCGACATGGACCTCAGCGGCAACATGACGCGGCAGGTCGAGCAGGAGCTCCCCGTCGACGGCGACGAGAGCCACATTGCCAACGTGGGACGGCTCGTCGAGGACATGGAGCTCAAGATGCGTAACCTGCTGCAGGAGGTCTACTTTGGCAAGGCCAAGGACGTCGTCGGCGACCTGCGGAGCGTGGGCAGCCTTAGCGAGGCTGGTAGGGACCGCGCGGCGCAGAGGGAGATTATCGGGAGCATGCAGAAGTGATGTGAACCCGTTCTGGTTCTCCTTGAGCTCATCAAAGGCTGTATCCTAGGAATTGGAGCTACGATTGATACCCCGCTCATGATATTGCGGGCATCGTGGTTGATGGTAGATGAGAGTAGCACGGGTATGGCGCCGGATGTCGAGATCGGGTTGTACGGCTTGGCATTTTCCAAGCCGGGCTTTCCAATATCCCCCAAGATCGAGTTTCACTGTTTTGCGTCGTTGGCGTCGGTGAAGGAGAAAAAGGAGACGATCGCGCGCGCCTACATCTCTTGTCTTGAATCTCTAGATCCCTTGGCGGATGCATTTTTTTTCTTGCTCCGGCAGCAGGGCTGTAGCCCATCACTCCCGTCCACTCTTTTCTGAAGCAAGAACGAAACAGGCGAAAAAAGACGGTATGGCTGTAATCAAAATTACGTGTACCTCCTTGTCCTTGAGTGATCCATCTCACTGTAGCGTCCCTTTGCCTGGTTCGGTTTTTGACGTGTATGGGTTTGGGGGAGAGAAGTTTGTCTCCGATGTTCGGCACGATTTGCGTTCGACAAGGCTCTGTTGGATCTCTGTATCACTGTGGCGCTTGGATGGACCATCACACCGGCCTAAACACTTTTCGTCTCTTTGCCTCTTTATGGTATACGCAAGTATACAAGTCCTTGGTTTTCGGATACGGTTTCTTCTGCATAGAGACATACGTTGTAGACTCTGGACATATTTTCGGTCCATGTTGCGCGGCACCAGCACCGATTCGGCGTGTGTAGTCTCGTTTTTTTGGCCTGAAGATCTGATCACGGTTAATAGCAGCGCGCACTGGAATACAGTTTGGGGACACGTTTGAGCTGGAAACGAGCAAATAAACCTCTGCAATATACGACGTGGGGGAAAGGCTCGATATCTTCAACGTTGAAAGTAGGAGGTCATCATGGCCATGTATTCATGCGAAGACCTCAATCAACAGGTGAGGGTTTCCCCATGGCCCCCCTAGCAGCCATAGAGAAGAGAACCGGCTTCGTGAGCGGGACTTGGTTGGCATCAGTCCAAATCACAGCTCAGCACCGAGTGGACGCAATTGTTCTCAAGACCCCTCCTAAAGCCGGTCTGTTAACGCGACCAATGGATGGGCAAGATAAGGTCGATGAACTTGACAAGGAGTGCAAATAGAGTAAGTAGGTAGGCTCACACGGCAAGCCACTCATGTAAGCTTCCGGCAAGATCTTCCAGCCTGCTCTAGTTCTGGCAGGTCTCGATCCTCAGCAATACTCTCACTTTTCAAGCGCTCCGCGAGGATCAAGAGACAACCTTCGGATAGGTAACTATGAGTGAAACGATCAAGTATGACACCGGTATGGTTCGCCTCCATGCAGTAAGCTTAGTTGCGGCTAATTGCTTTGACGCAACAGGTTCCCTTGGCTATGCCCGCAAAGTGACAGGCCGGGAATCGATTCGACGATTATCGTGTAACGTAATGTGGACCGAAATCGTGAGAAACACCACTCAATAGCCTGGAAGCCGAATTCGTTTTACACAGAAGCCAGTCAGAGACTTGCCGAAGTAAAAGCAATTCCAACCTCGCGGCGATTATAAGTGTGCCAGGAACGTGGTTGCATAATACTGCCCACACCGTAAACTATGCGTCAAATTAGGACCGATAGTAGGGGCCCTACAAATGTTCGGATCAAATTGAGCCAGCGCTGACAGAGACTTCGTTGCCCATTCTGAGTCTTAGTCTGACTTTCGTTCTCGTTCTCAGAAGTAGGACACGCAATTGCACAAACAGATCCGATCAGCCAAAACCCCCGTAACCTACCTAGTGTGCCTAGCTGAAAGGTAAGCTCTAAAGCGAACCCGGTAACACTGGCATCGTCGGATTCACGCTGTATGTCCGGCTCGGTCTGTTTAAAGATGTGAGATACGCGGACCTTGATACTCAGCGAACACCGGGCTCCCCATCTCCTTTCGATAGGCTTCGGGGGCGCAGTCAGGATTTGTTTGATGACGAAGAGCATGAGTGTCGCACTGGGCGAATGATGCCCAACGTTGCCTGTCGAAGCTTAGGCGGTTAACGCGCCGACGCGGGAGCTGGTGAACACAGGTAAACTGACCTGTGGCCCCCCCGGTTACCTGACCTGACCAAGGAAAAGGGACGTGACCTGAGCGCTCTTTTAATTGGCCCGTGAAGAAAAAGTGGGTCCAGCTAACCTAGTTCTAAACTAATCTTAAATTAATTTAGAACTAGTTCCGAATTAATTCAGAATTAATTATAAATTATAACTTAAATATAATAAAATATACTTATTTTAATATAAAAAAATATTTTTATAAAT
>MOOC01000239.1:0-59169 GCA_023376865.1 Colletotrichum filicis
GTTAGGCGGGGAGGTACTGCCTCTAGATTGGCCATATGATTTAGGCGTGGAAAATAGAATCTGTACTTACGTGGTAACCCCCTTGTCAATTCACTGCGCTAACGTATGGGATCCCTGAACAGGTGTACGCCTGGATGTGGGAGCGACATGGGCCAGCGGCTGGACAAGGCGGATTCTGAAAGGAAAGGGCTGAATTGAAGTTGAAAAGTGAGGGAGGAAGAGGAAGACGGGAGATTATTGGTGATGTGGCTGAGCAGATTCGCAGCTTCCGCCACCTTTCTAGTTCTTTTCCAACGTTGGACTCCCGCAGCGGCCGGCAAGGGTCTTTTTTGGAGGGGCACAGACAGAGCCTGGAAGTGGATGGAGGGGGCGGAAGAGGAAGTAGCGTCGTTTCGATAGGTAGAAGAGGTCCCTGAGAATAGCGGGCAGCGGGGGGTTCGTTTGCGTTTGCGGTTGTTCTGGTCCCTTTTCCTTGTTCCATCCCGTGCCACCCACCTCACCCCAAGGCACCTGAAGGTAAATCATGCCTGCTACCAGCACCGTTGCGACTTCGTGTTTGTGTCTCTGTTCTCGAACGCCTCTGGCCAAGTTGGACGGGAGCAAACAGCGCTCATTGCCTGAAAAGACTTCTTGTCCCGTCCCGTCTGCCACTTGCACAAGGCAAGGTACTTTAGGTACTCCGTGCCTACCTAGGTACCTAGGTACCCAGGTAAGGTAGATACGTACTCAATGGAACCCTCCCTCAGGCTTTGGGGAAAGGGGCGCGACGATCCACTGCAAAAAAAGTACCTTGTGCTGCTGAAAGTACCTTGCACTTCGTTGGGGACACAGAGATACCTTTTCAAAGTTCCAAGTACGAAGTGCCTTACGGTACAACATCGCAGCGCCTCGGAGGTACGTACCATTTCGCGAATGGCATTTTCAATCTCGCTCTCGCGCCCAAATCAATTTGGTTGCTGCTGGGCTGCCGGCGCCTGCCAAACACATTCACTCATTCATCGTGTATTCGTGACTACGCCTCCTTCTTTCTCCTCCCCATCCTGTCATCTAACCTTGTTCCCTTGTCACCATCCTCCCACACCACCCCGGAACTAGACCAACTGCATTTTAACCTCTCCCCGTCCCCTTCATCTCGACACTGGACTCCTGGAGGCTCGTCTCTCTTCAAGTTCTCAACATTGCCGATCCACAGCTCTCAGGCTCGCGCCTCCATTCGCTTCCCTTGCCAAGCCGTCTCGACTGCCGTTTACCGACATCTACCAGATAGAAAGAGCCAGAGAAATAGAAAGCCAAGAAGACGCACAACGCGCAGACATACATCAGTTCGCCACGCCGCGCTACGGCCATCCAGCATCACATCCGTTACAAAACTTTCCATTTACCCCGACTTCCACGCGCCAGGCGCATCTAGGATACCCCCTGGGCAACCGAATCGCCCATAGACACTCTTCAACAACCACCGATCCTCTCTCGTTTTTTCCAACTCTCCCTAGCGCAAGCACCATGTCCAAAACAAAGATTCCCAATCTCCCTGATCTCTCTGATCTTCTCGACTACGATCACACCGTTGCTGGCCAGTAAGTACTTGCTCTGCCTCGCTTCCCTCGCCCTCGGCGCCCCCTGTGCTCGACGAGGTGCGCTGTAAAGCCTCGCAAAGGAATTGAGATTCTAACGCTAGTTCGCCACTTTCAGTGCTGGAACCATGACCACTGCCGATGGCTCCATGTTCATCAAGCCCTGTACGCAGGCAGAGATCGATTTTTATCAATCGGCCTACTCAGACCCTGCGCATGCCGACTTCAAAGAAATAATGCCCGACTTCTGGGGAACCTTGAGCCTTGTCGACCCTCTCGAACTCAGCTCTGTCGAAGATGGTGTTCCCGGCCCCGTCGCCTCGCCTGAGGCCAAGAAGGAGCTTGAGGCCTCCGTTACCGGACAGCCACCGGCCGATTCGCATCAGGAGAATGGAAAGTGGGTGCAGAACAAGTCAAAGAAGATCAAGACCGATCAGTCGGTCGTCCTCAACAACTCTGGCTCGGGCTTTGCCTCGCCCAACTTTCTCGACGTCAAGTTGGGTGTCAGGCTGTGGGCCGACGATGCGCCTGCCGAGAAGAAGCGCAGGTTCGACGACATCACGAGCAAGACCACACACGGCCCCCTGGGCTTTAGAATCGCGGGTATGAAGGTCTGGCGCGGCTCCACCATGAAGTCGGAGCTGGATCAGAATGACTACAAGGTATACGATAAGGACTACGGCCGCACCTACGTAAATACCGATAATGTTGTCGAAAACTTCCGTAAATTCATCTTCAACAAGGCCGCCGGTATCGACGACGACCTGGCACGCGCGGTTGTTACGGCTTTCCTGCATGACCTGCGAAACGTCGAACGTGTCCTCTCTTCGGAAGAGAGCAGAATGTACTCGGCTAGCTTACTGTTCGTTTTCGAGGGCGACGGCGACAAGCTCAGAGAAGCCATTGCGCAGAACAACGCGGCCGTCGACAGTATCGTGGCCGCGGAGGCCAAGGTTGAGGCAGAGGGCGAGAAGCCTGGTAGAACTACCTCCCGTGTGGATAGTGGCATCGAGCTGATCGAGGAAGACCGTGTGACGATCCATGTTCCTGATCACGGTAGCCTTTCAGACGACGATGACGATGACGACGATGTCGAATTGCCCAAGGTCTTCACGTTGAAACTTATTGATTTCGCCCACGCACAGTGGACTCCCGGCCAGGGTCCCGACGAAAACGCGCTCAAGGGCGTGCGGAGTTTGATCAAGATATTCGAAGAAATGGAAAAGGAAGAGTGAGGTCCAAGGCCTCTTCCCTGCCGGCTCGATAGAAGTTGCTCGGGATACAGAGGCTACCGGTCCTCGACTTTCGCAGCACCACCACGAAAAGTTTTGCGGGCCATGATTTGTGCGATAAACAAAGACCATCATCCACCAACAGGCTACAGACGAGCACGGTTTGCTCAACGATTACAATACCCAGATACAGTCGAGCGCGCTTTGGTGCGAAGTAGAAGTCGCTCCTGAGGAGGACAACAGGCTCGCATCCATGATAACGACCTTGAGATACACCATCATCATCATCACACCAGGCGTCGGGGATTCCTTTGCAGACTCATTCAATACCACTATTTTATTCTTATGATTTGTGCATCTGTTGCTTCGTAGTCTGAAGTTTGTCACTACCGCGTGCTAACGGCAGGGAACCCAAAGGTTACCTCGCATCAACTATGGGCCCTGCATGGAACCAATGCAGGCCGGCTGCACAGGTAGAACACGGACGACATCTACTAAAATTGCGGGAACCCCACACTGAGATGTTGCTCGGGCAATGCGGGAGGGTGGGTTAACATTCAGTGAATGAAATTGGGCATGACGAATGCCCGGAAGTAGCGGTATCATCGAGGGCTTCTCCTGGCAATACAGGACAGACCCAGGCATACAGTCTAGTAGTAGTATATAATACCAAATGTAATCGTAAGGCAGTGTACTTCTCCAGTTGTCCTGGCTTGAGTTGTCTTGAATGACGGACACGATTTACATGCAAGGCCTGAGAGATTCTATTTTGGAGACTGGGGTGGCATATTCGAGAGCTCTTCACTACGGAGTTTCAAGATTTGGGTATTTCTCAAGAGGTTCGAGACAGCGTCGTGACTCTCCCTAGATAGCTTGGTGCAAAGGTCTGACTCTTCCGTTGCCAATGCCTCTGATTTCCGTCACCCATTCGTGCTTGTTCTTTCCCCATCCGCTCTTGCTCAATAATTTGCTCATTTAGTTTGCACATTCAATTGGAATAGAGTCTTGAAGAGAAACCGGAGGGATTTCCAAAGATAGGATAGATGTGAACGAGGAAGTGGAAAGGGATCACTGAATGAGGAAGTGACTGCATGTATATGAACGTTCAGGTTTCCTACAATTATTCATGGGGGAAACACTGATGAATTGGTTATAGCTAGCTCTTCTACTAACTGAACCATGGACAGTCAACTGAAGGTGGTCATTCGGAGTTGGTGTGAAAGAGCACGAGAGAGACATCCGGCAGAGCTTACCCACTAACAGTACGTACTGCTACCAGTGGGTGGGGCGAGGTCGGAACGGAAAGTGCTTTCTCCGACACCTCCCTGTCAGTGCTGTTATGTCCCGTCGCACGCAGCGTGCAGCAACCTAGACTTTTTTGAGGCCTCAACCAGTGACCATCGCACTTGGAGGTCCTGTTGTCACCCACAGGTCACCTACTCTCCGCCACCATGGACGACCTCTTGAATCTTGAGCTCTTGTCGCTCGTGTCCAAGGTGACCTCCGAACTGCAGAACCATTTGGGCGTTTCCGACAAGACGCTCGCCGAGTTCATCATCGCCCAGCGAGTCGAAGCCGAAGACTACGATGGCTTCAAGAAGAAGCTCGCCGGCATGGGTGCCGACTTCCCCCCAAGTTTAGTCGAGAGCGTCGATCGCCTGGTGCTCACTATGCACCCAAAGATGAAGGGCAAAGCAAAGAAGAACAGCAACGGTGCCGGCAGCAGCGACGAACACCACCATCGCAGCGCCGCAGAGAAGGACGAGATCTTTAGAGGCCTCTCAGTGCCCGACAAGCCTGTGGCGTACGACAGCATAGGTGACGGCGTCGACGCCATTGACGATACGCTAGCGCTTTTGGAAGGATTGGAGGGAAAGGCGCGGAAAGATAAACCAGACTCGCGCAAGCGAAGCCGCAGCCCAGACGAAGGGCGCGACTCACGGCGGAAGCGGAGGGGTCGGTCGAGGTCGAGGGAGCGGAGGAAGCGCGACAAGTACCGGTCGAGATCACGATCGCACGATGATTACGAGAGCGGACCTTCGCTGAAGCAGAGGAGCCGGAGACGCAACTACGATGACGAGGACGATGGCCGCTTCAGGAGGGCACCCGAGCCCGAAGTCGACGATGCGCCTCAGTTGCACAAGGTTTATAGTGGGCATGTCACGGGTATCAAGGATTTCGGCGCCTTTGTCAACCTGCATGGCGTACGTGGCAAGGTGGATGGTTTGGTACACATTTCGAGGCTGGTGGAAGGTCAGCGGGTCAATCACCCGTCAGATCTGTTGGAAAAGGGCCAGGACGTCAAAGTCAAGGTTGTCAATATTGAGGGGAACAGGATAGGACTGTCAATGAAGGAGGTGGACCAAGAGACGGGCATGGATCTGTACCCGGAAGACAGGATATCCTCGGGCGCGAATATGCAAGCGTTGGGTGGCGGCGGCGGCGGCCGGAATGGAAACATGTTTGACGATGGGCCGATACCACCACCACAGCATCAGCCTCGCCGGCAGAAGAAGCGCATGACGTCCCCGGAAAGATGGGAGATCCGCCAGCTGATCGCGTCCGGTGTCGCGAAGGCTTCTGATTACCCCGACCTCGAAGAAGATTATAACGCGACACTGACAGGCGATGGAGAATTGGAGCTGGAGCAGGATGTCGATATCGAGGTTCGAGAGGAGGAACCGCCATTCCTGGCCGGTCAGACGAAGCAATCATTGGAACTATCACCCATTCGAGTCGTCAAAGCACCCGATGGCTCTATGAACAGAGCTGCCATGTCGGGCACTGCGTTGGCAAAGGAGCGAAAGGAGCTAAAGCAACAAGAAGCAGAGGCTGCCGCGGCGGAAGACTCCAAGGTCGACCTCTCTGCGCAGTGGAACGACCCGATGGCAGATCCAGACAAGCGCAAGTTCGCCAGCGATCTACGAAACGCCAAGTCCCAGATGGCCCAGAGCAAGCCTGACGCTGTTCCGGAATGGAAGCGAGCTGTGGCGCCAAAGGACCAGACTTTTGGCAAGCGGACGAACATGAGCATCAAGGATCAACGAGAGTCGTTGCCTGTCTTCGCCTTTAGGCGGAAGTTTTTAGACGCTGTTAGGGAGCACCAAGTCATGGTGGTTATCGGAGAGACTGGTTCAGGCAAGACGACGCAGCTGACGCAATATCTCGCCGAGGATGGCTTCGCCAACGACGGAGTCATTGGTTGCACACAGCCTAGACGTGTAGCCGCCATGTCCGTTGCCAAGCGTGTGGCCGAAGAAGTTGGCACACCGCTGGGTGAGGCTGTCGGTTACACGATTCGTTTCGAGGACAAGACCAGTCCTGCGACGAAGATCAAGTATATGACGGATGGTATGCTTCAGCGTGAAATCCTCGTCGATCCCGATCTGAGGCGCTACTCAGTTATCATGCTCGACGAGGCCCACGAGCGTACCATTTCTACGGATGTCTTGTTTGCGCTTCTGAAGAAGACGATGAAGCGTCGGAAGGATCTCAAGGTCATTGCCACATCGGCAACGCTCGACGCCGACAAGTTCTCTTCGTATTTCGACGGCTGTCCCATTTTCACGATTCCTGGTCGCACGTTCCCCGTCGAGGTGCTGTATTCACGCGAGCCCGAATCTGACTATCTCGATGCTGCGCTCGTCACCGTGATGCAGATTCACCTTACCGAACCGCCTGGAGATATCTTGCTTTTCTTGACGGGTCAGGAAGAAATCGATACATCGGCTGAGATTCTGTATGAGCGGATGAAAGCATTAGGACCCAACGTCCCAGAGCTCATCATTTTGCCTGTGTACTCTGCACTCCCCAATGAGATGCAGAGCCGTATTTTCGATCCTGCACCTCCTGGCTGCCGAAAGGTGGTCATTGCCACCAACATTGCCGAAACATCCATCACAATCGATAACATTTACTTCGTCGTTGACCCTGGTTTCGTCAAACAGAACGCTTACGATCCCAAGTTGGGCATGGATTCATTGGTTGTCACGCCGATTTCGCAAGCCCAGGCGAATCAACGTGCTGGCCGCGCCGGACGTACAGGACCTGGAAAGTGTTTCCGCTTGTACACCGAAGCGGCCTACCAGTCCGAGATGTTGCCTACAACCATCCCCGAGATCCAGAGGCAGAACTTGTCGCACGTCATTCTCATGCTCAAAGCCATGGGCATCAACGACCTGTTGCACTTTGACTTCATGGACCCCCCGCCAATTAACACTATGCTTACAGCATTAGAAGAGCTATATGCGCTCAGTGCTCTGGATGACGAGGGCCTGCTGACGCGACTGGGACGAAAGATGGCAGACTTTCCCATGGAACCGTCTCTGGCCAAGGTGCTCATCATCTCCGTTGACATGAAGTGCTCAGCAGAGATGCTCATCATTGTCGCCATGCTCAATCTCCCCAATGTTTTTTACCGCCCCAAAGAGAAGCAGTCGCAAGCAGACCAGAAGAAGGCCAAATTCCACGACCCGCACGGCGACCACCTCACACTGCTGAACGTCTACAACTCATGGAAGCAAAGTAGTTACTCGAGCCCCTGGTGTTTCGAGAACTTCATCCAGGCGCGTTCAATGAAGCGCGCCAAGGACGTGCACGACCAGCTCGTTAAGATCATGGACCGGTACCGACACCCCATCGTCAGTTGCGGGCGGCATACGCAGATTGTGCGGCAGGCGCTCTGCTCTGGCTTCTTCCGCAACGCGGCGCGCAAGGATCCGCAGGAAGGGTACAAGACACTCATCGAGGGGACGCCGGTGTACCTCCACCCGAGCTCGGCGCTGTTTGGGAAACAGGCCGAGTGGGTCATTTACCACACGCTCGTGCTGACGACCAAGGAGTACATGCACTGCACGACGAGCATCGAGCCAAAGTGGCTTGTGGAAGCGGCGCCCACGTTCTTCAAGGTTGCGCCGACGGATCGGTTGTCCAAGAGGAAGCAGGCGGAGAGGATCCAGCCGCTGCATAATAAGTATGCTGGGGAGGACGACTGGAGGCTGAGTGCGCAGAGAAAGGGCGGTCGTGGAGGTGGTGGTGGCGGAACGTGGGGTTAACTCCCCGGCAGGCGAGGCCCATCTCATGGGGAGGGCCAAGGGAATGGGGAGGGCGGGTGGATGCATGGATATGTGGATGGCGAGGATTCAGGTTGTTATAGCTCAGTGAATATACCCAAGAAGAGAGATCTGATGCATACAACTACGTATTCGTACGTCTCCTGGGATGGCGAACGCGTCACCTGTGATGCGCGAGACTGACGACCGTAGACGATCCTCTAGAGGTGGGTTGGAATTTGTCAGCTTTGTGTTTGTTTTCTTGTTGGCCTTGCGTTGCTGTATAGAGTAGCAGGCAAGACTGGTTCGTAGAGTCGCAGCTTCAACGAGAGCCTCATCGGGACTGGTTCGGAAATGCCGGGGGGAACACAGTCCGCCGCGGACTGAGCCCATGCGAAGCTGGTCAAGACGGATTCATAGCCAAGACGTCGGGAGCGTAGGAAATGGATCGGGATGGACTAAGCATCGATAAGCATTCGCCGAACTGAGGAGGACTTGGCTTTCCATGATGAGTAGACCTTGGCGCTGTGTTGAACCTGAGGTCTGAGAGTGGCTTCCGGGGTCAGATTGATACCGTGTTGCCTAAGTCCAAGACCCCCGGGTCTCATGTCGCTGGAGTACAATGACTCGGCCGATAGCCTGGACAAGGGCGATGGGAAAGGCAGGTCGGAGCCGTGCTTTGGATCCGGCGCGGCGATGTAAGTGGTTTGTAAGGGTTCTAGAACGGAAACTCGGCAGGGTGTCGGATATGCATAATCCGTGGACGGGGAGATCTCAATAGCTTGAGAAGTCAGCCGTACGGATACTTAACTTCAGTTCCTTATCGATCTGGCGATGATGGAGGCCGCTTATTTAGACTTTGTCGGTAAGAGATGGGAAATGGTACGATGCACTGGGAATGACTCGCAGCGGGGTTCTCAATGTTCTTTTCTGTCCTTCTGTGGCTTCTTTACCTGCGTTAGGTAAGGAAAGAATCCCAGCAGGGGATCAATCAACGAACCCTCTTTTGCCAAATTTAGGGGTTAATTCTGTATATTAACTACCAGATGCTTCCCGCTGCGAGGTTGAACTCTAAAATCGCCTTCAAGGCTTACGGCAACGTCCATCGGGAAAATGTGGGTTTCCTTTTTCTTCGTGGTTCTAGTGATACCGCCAAGACGTTTCGAGACGAGGGATGCGTTCAGCAGCGTCTCTCTGCGAATGGCTTTATCCGGTAGTGGTCTAAGGGGTTGAGGGAACTTGGGGTTTCGGCGTTTGGCCTGATGTTTCCGAGGGGTAGATCATGTAGAAGGCATTACAGTTACATTGAGACCTTATGGATTTCAGTATGAGTTGGTCGGATAGTGGGGGGGATGGTGGACGGAGGGTTGCTGTTTTTACAATAAGCTTGAATACCCCCCCTCTCACCATCCTACCTACATCTGGAAAAGACCGTTCTGGAGTTTCTTTCTTTGATGGATGGAGGGCGGGTATGTTCGAATTTAGAGTTGGGACAAAGTTGCAGGCACTTGACGAAAAAGTTTGGATGGCATCTGTCAGATTTACAGTGCTATTTCCCAGTGTCATGAGACGAGACGAACAACGATAACTCCGACGACGACACCAAGGAGTTGGATAACTATTTAAGCAAGACGCTGAAGCACTAGCAGCAACTACCGAGTCATTTGCTTACACGCCTTGCATGCATTCGACGAAGCCGAAGCCGAGATGACACGCCACCACCGGCCCACGGCGCTTCACCTCGCCACTGTCCTCGCGCTGCTGTCTGTCACCACGAACCTGCCCGGCCTGATGTTGGTCCCCGGCGTTGCGGCAGTAGAAGACCTAGAGGCTGAGGACGTCCCGCCCGAGTGCGCCCAGGTTTGCGCGCCTATAGTACAGCTCACGGCGCGGTGCGAGGCACAGGTGGAGGCCCAGTTCGGGAAGGACAAGCGGGATCTACCGATTCGACAATACCATGATGGATCGGTAAAGGACAGGGATGTCAAGGGAAGGATAGAATGGAGAGGGGATGGTAAGAAGAGAAGGAGGAGGAATCTACAGAGGATGCTGGGTCGGAGACTCAGCGGGAGACAGGAGCCGGAGTCAGAAGATAGCAGCGACGACGAAGAGGAGCCCACGGCGAGTCTGGCTCCGGGGTCGGGCTTCGCTGCGGTGCCTACGTTGGGCGTCGGGCGCTCAGCGAGCGCGGAGGATGCTGCGAAGGAGGCTTCCGAGAAGGCTGCTGAGGCGGCCGCGAAGAATGCTTCGAGGGCGTGTGTTTGTGGGGAGAGGGGGTTTGACGTTGCCGGGGCTGCGTTTGGGTGTTTGTCGTGTATTTCGCGGAATGTCACGGCCGTGGAAGCCAATGGGGGTGAGTTTACCTCTTGCAAGAGTCGAGACTGTTCACTTGGCTCAGTCTTCTGAAAGGAAGGCGATCATACTAACGATGGAGTGCAGATATCAGAGAAATCATTGGAGAATGCGGCTTCGTTGCCGCGCCGGCCGCTCCGGTCCCGGCGCCGCCGGTGACGATTTCGACGACTACGACTTCATCTCCGCCGATAGTCCCACCGCCAGTGTTGAACCCAGCCGTGACAACAACGTTGCCGGCAAACTTGGCCCCAGCGCAACCCTTCCCATCGTCGTCTACCTCTTCGTCTTCGTCATCGGTACCCCTTCCCCCAGCGCCCGCTATACCACCCGCCATCCAGACATCTACCTCAACAACTGCACCCCCGCCGACCATTCCACCCGCAGTTCAGACTCCATCAGCCTCACCTACTCCGCCGCCGCCATCCGTAACCCCCGTTAACGGGATTTCTTCGGCCCCGTCTTCGGAGTCCATCACGCCGGTGACGGTCTTTGTTCCACCGAATTTTCAAACGCTGCCGTCCATCGTGCCTCCGAATGATTTTCGTAACGCACCGTCTCTGCCTGATGCGAATGGAAACCAGATGAGTAGTGCGGAGGGGCGATCTAGGGTACCACGGTTGTGGGGGGCGGGCGGTGCGTGGGTGGTTATTCTGGCCTTGGTCATACTGGGTTGAAGACGGGGATGATGCTATTGGCCAAACTCGTGTCTAAGAGCAAAGCGGTCAAAGACAATGGAATGATTAAACAATCTGTCCTCCTTCGCTTAAAGTTTCAGTGGTTGAAAATTCATCCCTTGATCCCGCATTGAGTGAAAGCGATGGCCTCGACTTGTTTCTCAAGAAAAGTTCCATGTTATCGAGTGAGAGTTGCGGTCAATCTGATGTGATTACATAGTCTATACATACTAACGACTTTGTCGGATTCTAGTTTGACATTCCTTGGGGGCTTCGTTTGTGGGAAATTAGACTTGAGTGAGCTGACACTATGTATCCTGATACTTGCATCTGACTCCTCCTATTCGATCTTCGTCCTGCAGTATTGGAGAAGAGCTCTACCGACCCAATTGGCTACCTGACTTTGATGTGGTCTAAAAATAAGAACAGAAACGAAATTAGGTCTCATAGTCTTCAGAAGGGAGCCTTTCAACATGGATACATTTCTATCTTCCAGAGCGGTAACTGTTTACCAAAAATATGCTCTCGAGTATACACTTTCGACACGGAAGATCAACCGAGTTCTCAGGGGAGACTCATTGCTTTCCTTTAAAACCATATGAGCAGTTTTCGACGATACACGATGAGAAATTGGGGCACCTCCACATATCGCAGTATGAGAGTATTCAGGGAATGCTATTTGGATAGCATATACTTGACCAATCCTCCTGCATGTGAATTAAAGACCTTAACCGCCACTATTGCGAATGAGAAACTTGTATTGCTTATCCTCTCCACAGGAAAGATTCCAAAGAACACTTTTGTGCGACAGCTCTTGCTCCCTGGTTATTCATAATAAATCACGGGTTCTGCAAAATGTCTGGAATCCTATTAATGGTCAAAGCCACACCGCGATATTTTTCATGCCATTGGAATGCAACGTCAGCCAAGCTGGATTCAAGGCAAGGGCCGATCATAGCCCGAAGAGTGGCACTTCCGAAGCATTGCCGTTGCAGCACTAGGGGATGTATCCGCAGGCGAGAAGGCGTACTCCACTGGGCCGTGCGGTCCAGATGTGCCGTTCACTAGATGCCGTAATGCAGCCAGTGAGTTTCACGGCACTTGATCAGGCGGAACTGGAGTCATAACTTTGCACTGAAGATTTGTGTTGGTTGATCAACAGACTTCATCCGGGCATGTGGAAGTTTAGCGTGATCGTGAGATCGTTGGCGAGTGTTCTTCTGCGGTTTGGACCAACTGATTTGGATAAGTGTTGTCCATTACAGGCAGCTGAAAGCATCATTGCGAAAATGGCGGGTGCGTGACATGAAGTAGGGCTATTATTTAACCACCATAATTGTGTACAACGTTATTCAACTTGCTGTTCATTGGAAATTGAGCAGATCAATGGCGCCAGATGGCTCTTTACATCTGTAAGCGATGAACAGCGTGCAAAATCCAGATTGTCGAACGAATGCTGACTCTGCTCAATGAGACAATATTTCTATCTTGATAGTCAAATTCATGGCTCAATGATAATGAGGCGGAGGCCCGATATCGAAATTCGAGATACAGCGTTCCACCTAGCCGTGCCAGTTTGAGAAGAAAGTCGGTCAAGCAAGGTGAAGGAGATGAAGGGACGCCATATTTAGTACGCGGACCCAAGGATCGGGGAATCTTCCTTGATATCATCCCACGGCCCACCGACTGGGTCTCGCCTTCATGTTGTTAGCCAAAGCTGAAAGAGGAGATCAGACTGCAAGGGGCTCGTAGCCGAGGCAAAAGCGGAGCAGAGCAACCATCAAACGAGGGCTGCCATCCGATATTCAAGAGAGTGAAAAACCACAAAAGTCGAGCATTAGCAAAATAAACCCGTTTTCAAAGCTGGCTGGGGAAGCTAGCTATGAAAATATTTTGGGCTACGACCTGGTATGTTTGTGCAACTTCACCTTATGGAATGGCCCTTAAACCATGACCTGGGAAACACAAGTTGACAAGACAGGGCATCCACATCCAAGAACCGTGCCGCTTTTTCTTGGTAACTCCACCGGGGCGAACCCCTTCACTAATACAGATTCGAATACGACGCCCGACCACTACCCCGTGGAAACCAGCCTTGTGAACGTCTGGATTGGTCGTTGACTTCCGGAGCGGGAGGCTCAGCCCCTGAGCGGGAGCAATCAAAGCGACACGTTTTTTCTGCCCTTGGAAGCTGAGAGTTGGAGCCCTCCAATCCCGAAAGGTCTGCGTAAACGGGTGTGGAAACCTTGGAAGTGCTCGGCAACTTGACGGGTTTAACGCGCCGCGTGGCCAGATGACCAAAGACAGTCCGTCGCTCTGATGTAACGAAACTAAAAGAAGACCGGCGGCACTTAGGAATATTCGTGAGTTGTCATCACTCGAAACAAATAGCAAGACACTGAAAGTGAACTAGAGGAAGGGAAAAAATATTGACTTGGAGAAAAGCCGCTGGTCTAAAGAATTCGATGCAACGGTGCAGGAGATCTTTGCCAATCACGCCCCCAAGAGCGACCAGCGCCATCAAGATCTCGGCGGCTTGAGTGAGACCACTCCTGTCTAGCGCGGGACAATGGCTCGAATGGTCAATGGAGAAAAAGAATAGGGGAACGGCGGAATCCTGCCCGTCACTTCAAAGAAAAACAATCCACCATGTTCACGACATCCACTCAGACCACCATCAGGCCCCCGTTGTAGTCCACTTCGAGCCCACCTTGTCCCGATCAAGGGCCTGTTCCTGGATGTCAAGCAGGGGGTGGGCTTACACACATGCGCCCTCCGCTTCATTGGCCTCGGGACGACGACACCTTTGCGCAGGCTGTGCCTGAGCCGCCAGCCAACCGCCGTGCCGTTCCTGGCATTCCATGAACGAATGCGGACTTAGTGCGCATGTGTTTATGTGTTGGTGTGTTTGAGGTTCTCTGGGCCTGCAGGAAACATGTTCTTGTGCCCACTCACAAGCGCATATGTCAATGCATAAGTGGCATAGAGACATGGAGATGCGAGGAGTGGAACCACGATTACTTACGTATGTTGGCAGACGATGCACAAGACCCTTGATATATCTCCAGAACCGGCAGAGTCTGTCAAGGGGCCGAGGGGATGAGCGGGCTATGTATGTTCTAGTTCGTTCTCCATCCAGAGCCCCTGAACGAACCAGTGCTCCCGGTACTGCTCACCAAGGCTCTGTCAGTACGAGGGGATCCAATGAGAATGAAATTGCTGGAGAAACAGGTAGGTCGTAGACCCCCCCTGAGCATCTCAGCCCGTCTCTCCGCGGGTGAATCGAATGGCGAGGAGCGAATCTGGGTCGACCGTCTTTTTCGGGTCGGTATAAGACTCATGGTAACCCCATGGGAGCAAGCGCCTTGCGCATCTAGGCCCTCCCTCTCACCTTCTTTCAAGATTCCTGTTCTGGTTTCTTAATTCATTCTTTTGTTCAAGAACAAGCCTTCGAAGTTCTTCATTCTGTTCACTCACTTTACAGTTTGAAGACCCATTTCTGTCGTTTCTTAATTGTGTTTGATATTTCCAGTTTCTGTCTTTCTGCATAGTTATTACAAGTTATTCCACCTAGTTTCATATTCCTCATATCCATCCTTAGCCCACGATGGCGCCTTCGCTTCTCTCCACGCTCTCTTCCGCCCTCCTCCTCACGTCATCCGCGGCCGCTATCCAGACCTACCAACTCGCCGACAGCTACGACTCGACCAACTTTCTTGAGAAGCTTGGTTTCTTCACGGTATGTTCCAAGTCGATAAGTGATGCATTAGAACTTTGGCTGATCATCTATCTAGAGCGACCACTCCACCGGGAACTACAACGATGTTGACCCCACCGGTGGATATGTCAGCTACAAGTCGGCAGCAGATGCTCAGAGCATGGGTCTCGTAAAGACTGAGGGCGGTGACCTGTACCTCGGTGTCGACTCTACATCTACCCTCGATGCCGCTGGTATCGGCAGAAGCAGTGTAAGAATCGAGAGTACGGCCAAGTACGGTCAGGGACTTTTTGTCATCAACTTTTCCCATCTTCCTAAGCCTGTCTGCGGTGCCTGGCCTGCGGTGTAAGTTCCTTTCACATTCTTCAGCCCATCCATAATGCTGATCAGATACCACCAGCTGGACCGTTGGCAACCCCTGGCCCGCTGCCGGCGAAATCGACATCGTTGAGACCTGGAACGAGGACAATGTGAACAAGGTCGTCCTTCACACCGACGGCACGCTCGGCGAGTGCCGTATCGACGGAACGAACATGACCGGCACCATCAGCAAGCCCAACTGCGCAAACTATGCCGCAGGCCAGTCTGACAACGAAGGCTGCGCCGGTCTTGATGGCGCTGCCCCATTTGGATCCGCCGAGGGAGGAGTTTACGCCATGCAATGGACTAACACCGCCATCCGCGTCTGGGGCTTTACTCACGCCAACGTTCCCGCCGACATCGCGAGCGCCAATCCGAATCCCGATGCCTGGGGCACGCCCAGCTTCACCACCAGCACCTGCGCCGCTGACAAGCTGTTCGAGGAGCAGAAGCTCGTGGCCAACATTGACTTCTGCGGTGTGGCCGGAAACGATGGTATCTGGACCCAGACTTGTGAGGCGAAGACTGGCATGACTTGCAAGGAGTACGTTGCCGCCAACCCGACTGCCTTTGCCGATGTTTTCTTCAAGATCAGCTCCATCAAGTACTACAACCTCAAGGACGGCAACGCCACTGCCTCAGTCATCTCCAGCTCAGTTGCCGCTTCGACTGTCGCTGCCTCTACCTCTGTCGCGCAGACCGCTGTCGTCAGCTCCACCTTGTCCACCGCTGTGGCCTCCGAAAAGCCTGTTGCGACTTCTGCCGCCGCCGTTGAGAGCTTGACCACTCGTCTGGCGACCTCCACCGTTTATGCTACCAACATCAAGACCATCACCTCTTGTGCCGCCGAAGTTACCAACTGCCCGGCCCGCGAGACTCCTCAGGTCGTCACCGAGGTCGTTGCTGTCACTACCACCGTCTGCCCCGTCGTCGACGTCCCTACGCAGTTGACCGTCATCAAGACCGAGGTCCACACCATCACCTCCTGCGCCCCTGAGGTCACCAACTGCCCCGCCCGACAGACCACCGTCACCAGCCAGGCAGTCATCCCGACGACCGTAGCCATCCCCGTCGAGAGCTATATCCCCTCGAAGCCCGCCGGCGGCGATGCCCCCATCACCGTCAGCTCCCAGGAGCCTGTCGCCGATATCACCACGGCTATCACAACCTACGAGACCAACATCATCACAATCACCTCTTGCGCCGCAGAAGTCACAAACTGCCCGGCCAGGACTTCCACTGTCGTCACAAGCAAGGTCATTCCTACTACTATCCCCGGTGTCCCTGCCGTTCCCACCACCGCCGGCTCCGCGAAGCCTGTCGTCACCGGCCAGCCTCCCGCCGAGCAAATCACCACCTACCTCACTAACGTTGTCACCATCACCTCCTGCGCTGCCGAAGTAACCAACTGCCCCGCGAGAACCTCTACCATCATTACCAGTGCCGTTGTCCCCAAGCCTACCACTGAGGCAAGCCAGAAGCCTGTCCTCACCACCGACGTCCCTACCGTCTTGACCACATACAAGACCAACCTCGTCACGATCACTTCCTGCGCCGCAGAGGTTACGAACTGCCCGGCCAGGACTTCCACCATCGTCACCAGCGAGCTCATCTCCACCACGGTCCCCAAGCCCGTCACTACCCCCGTCGTCGGTGGCACTGCCGTCTCTGAGAAGCCTGTTCCTGCCACTTCCGGTGCCTCCACCGCCCCTGGCGCCGGTGTTCCTACCGTCGGTGTTCCCGCCTCCAGCAGCACCGTCTCTACCGAGAAGCCCGTCCTCGAGACCCCCGGCGCGTCAGGCACCCCCGGCGGCCCTCCCCCCATTCCTACGACCTTGGTCGTTGCACCATCGGATGGATATAACGGCACTCTGACTACCGCCGTGATCCCTGTCGGAACTGGTTCTACCTCTCCCTGTGTTGGCGCCGCTTGCCCGGCAACCACCACCGGCCCCGTTCAGGCCGGCGCTGGTAAGCTTAGCTCTGGCGGCTTGCTTGCGGCTGTAGCGGCATTGGCTGTTTTGGTCATCTAATGTGCGATGCAATCTGCCGTGTCATGTAGAGAAAATATTTCCTTATCTTCTGTCGTCTTATTTGTATACTATATGGTTCTCATAGAGCGCATATACCCTTCGGTTAGCATAGGAAGCGTCAGAAACGCGCAGACCAGTGTATTATTCAAACTGTTCATTTATAGTACATCGTACTGAGTCACGCGACGCCCCCTTCCATTTTGACGCGAATAGGGAGGCTGCAGATCGTAGGTAAAATCCAGCTGCTCAATCAAAGGATGTGCCTTTGATGCATGGGCTTGGAGGGTTGCATCCAACTACCTTGTGCAGATCGAAACCTCACTCACTGGGAAGCGGGCCGGACCGTAAGACCGAACGCCTTCATGAATAACCAGGGCGCATTGGGCATGGACGCCTGTGAACCTTTCGTGTAGGTGAAAGTACCTCTGCGGCTCTATTGACTCTAGCTAGAAGAATAGACCTATTAAAACCTCCTTCAGCCCCTGAAATGACATGAGGTAGGTAGTCGACGCACATGGTCTGGTATAAGTATGTGAGCAAATAAGCAAGTAGTCCCTCGAATATCATCTTGGCTCTAGCCAGCCTAGCGGCATGCCAGTGCCGTGATGTCTTGGTGAGACACCCCGCCTCCTCGTCATCAAAGCGCGTCAGGGCTGCGAGTGGAACGGACCCCAAATGACTGTCGAACGACGTCAATTGGCCTTTGAATATCTGTCGGATTAGAAGTCCAATTCGACCGCGGCATACGGCCAACTACGCAGGGGCTAATTAGGGGCCCTATTTATAATCATCGTAGCCAGCCTAACCTATAGTTAGAACCTCCTTTTTATACTTACGTAAAAATTTATATAGTTTAATTAATCTCTTTATTAACCTATAGTTCGAACTAACTACCTTATAATAAGGATACTAATACTAATTAGTAATTAAATTCTATTATTATAAATTAGTAAAGTATCTTATTATATAAAAAAGACGACCTCTTAATATTATATAAAATAAGAGATTTATACTAATTAACTTTATAAAAATAAATAAAAAAGGAGGTAATTTTTAAATACTATATAGAATTAAGTAATTATAGCCCTTTATTATTTACGAGAAGTCGACGTTTATTATATTAAACTACGTTAATTAATAAAACCGCTTAAATAACTAGTCTTTTACTATTACCTTAAATAGCTTTTTTACTAAATAACTTTCTTATAGCCGGCCTATAATTAAAAATTAACTAAATAACAAAAGGGATTACTAGTAAGTAATAATTACTTAATAATAATTAAACTACGAAAAAGACTACTTAAAAAATATAAAATAGGGTATTAAAAAGTAATAAAAAAAAGATTTTTAAAGTATTTATCCCTACTTAGTATAAGTAACGAAGTAATAGGCATTTTTAATAAGTTTTTTAAGTCCTCAATCTTATAAAAAAGAGGGCTTAACTTCGCTAACTATACCTAATTACTTATCTAGCTCCTAATAGCCCATCCGGCTCCTCTCTAAGCTACTTAGCGTCTATTTCTAACTATTTTTTTTAAAATACTACTTTAAAAGAGGTAAGTTAAAAAAAGAAATAATTTAAAAATTATAAAAAATACGAGGCTTAGGAAGTAAGAAGTATATAAAATAATAGAAATTAATAACTAATAAAAATCCTAAAACTAATTATTATATCTTTTTATAATAATATAAACGTCTATTACTATTATTATAAAAAGAGCTATTAAAACTTACTTTTTTATATTAAATAAAAAAAAGGATCTTAGTAAAAATAATAACTAGCAATTTAAAGGGGTAATAATAATTACTAAAAATAATAAAAATAAAAGTAATAGTGAGATAATAAGAAAAAGCGAGAATTACTTAGACTTTAATAAATTCGTTAAGTAGTAAAAATACGGATTTATTATAACTAGCGTATAGATTAGATATATCCTAGTTAAGATTAAATACGCTAATAACTACTAATATAAGTATAGGCTAGAGCACGGCCCTTAGTAAGTTAGAATAAGGGAGAAAAAAAAAAACCTAATCCTAAATAGGATCCTAATCCCTCATAAGTAAGTAAATATTAACCCAGACTATTAGGGGACGTAAATATATAGAATTATAAATTAGCTTAATAATAAATAAATTAATATAGTATTAATTTATTTAACTAAGGTCTATAAAAAAAAGGGGCTATAAAAGTAACCCCTATTTTATAAAATCGTAAATAACCTTAGCTACTAGCTAAATAAATAGTTTATAAGCGCAAGCCTAGGAATTATAAAAGTAGTTAATAAATTCCTCTATAAGCAAGGGGTATTACTAGCGTAATTATAATTATAAAAACTATACGAAATCCTAGTAATAATAATTATAAAGGAGGAATTTATAATATAAAACTAAGCGTAGGTTAATAGAGTATATAATTACTTTAATAAATTTAAAAAAAAAGTAAATAACCTAAATTTCCTTTTTATAATTACTAACGGCAATCTATTATTATAAAAGGATATATAAAAATAAAATATAATACTAAACGTATAATAATTAATAATCCTGCCTATTTCGATCTATAGCTCGTTACTATTATTAATATAAAATTCGGTACTAATTAATTAATAAAAAAGGAAATAAACGACTTAAAGTCACTAATAATACGTAATAATATAAGGATCGTATATAAATACTAAAAATATAGTAGTAAATATAAGGTAATTTATAAATCTTAAAAAGATCTTTTTAAAAAAGAAATTATACTCTAAGGGGAAATACGAGGTCTTATAAAAAACCCTAATAATGTTTTATAATTATTATAAAAAAGTTAGGATTAGGGAACACTAGTACTATTTAGTAATTAATATTATACTTATAAGTAAAGCCTCTAATTATTATTATAAAATAGTACGTAATTTTAATTAGAATAACTTTCTTAGTATTATTAATATAATCCGAAGCCGCTTTAAAACCTATAATAAGAATCTAAAGCTCTTATTTAAACTACGAGTAATTTCTTTTATATTTATAACTAGAATAATAGAGGGTAAATTATAAATAAAAATCCTTAAAGAGCTTATTAATCGAATTAATAAGCTAATAAAGACCTAGCTAAATAAGGGGACTAATAAGTAAAAAGTTAAATATTTTTATACTATAATTTAGCACATACTAGAGGCAAAAATAACCTTATACTAAGTACTTAAAAACTACGAGACGCTCTATTTAAGGCTAAGATCTAGCTTTAATATTAAAGCAAAAATATTATACTAAACTTATTTCTAAGTATATAATAGCCCTTATTAATAATATTAAGTCGACTAAATATATAATAAAAAAGAGAGAGAGATTAGGTATAGTAATTACTAATAAAAAGGCCTAAATTCGTTAAATAAATAAAGATTTAACTTATAAGCAGGGTAATAAAAAAAGTAATACTTTATTTATAAAAAGAATAGATATTAATTAAGTAATTACTTTAAAAAAGAACGTATTAAATTATATAAATAATATAAAAAGTTAAGGGTAGTAAATAGTAAAACTAGCCCTCGTTAGTTTAGCTAATTCCTTATTATATATAAGAATAGACCCGGGGGTATAAAACTTAGTAATAGTAGCTAAAGTAGTGGCCTAGAATATCTATTTTTTATAAGAAATTTAGAAAATAAAAAAAATCTTACCCCCTATACTAATAAATTAAATTATAATAAAATTAATAATATTAACTACTCTTTTTTTATATTATTAGCCTCTAGAGGATATATAAGGCTAAATAAATAAAAAGTAATAAAAGCTCTTAATAAGTAAGCTTTTTTTTATAAATAATAAAAAAAGATCCTTTAAATAATAAATATAGAGGTAAATAAAAAAATAAATCTAATAGAGCAGAATTCTATTTTCTTAATATTTAAAAAGAAAATACTACCTCTTTTAATATTTTTTAAAAAAAATACGGTACTAAGTAATTCTAAGGGTAACTAGAGGGGTCTTTTTTATACTACCTAAATTACTTAAATACTAAGCTCGTATAAGTATTTTATATAAATAAAAAGTATAGCCTAGATAATTTCTATAGGATTATCCTAAATACTAAGGTATTATAATAGTTAATAAGAAAAAAGGGGTAATTCTAAGCGCTATAAAAAATCGTATTAATAATACTTAATACGTTAATAGCGGGTATTATAAAAATTAGCTTCAGCCTAAGTAAAGAAATTATTACTTTAAATATAATAAAAGTAGAGACGTATTTTAAAATAATAACTTTTTATATTTTACTTATTAATACTCTATTTCTCTTATATTTAAAAAATATAAATTAACTAAGTATTATATTCGATAATATAAAGAATAGAATCTCTAGTAGTAAGTATTTTAAAACGGTTAAATAACAATAGGGGTATACGTTTATAAAGCTTATTAATAATACGAAATTAATTAATTACTTAATAAAAAATAAGCTTAAATAACTATATTAGAAATTCGGGTACTTATTAGTTATGAGGCTATATAACCTCCTAAAGTAATTAAGTAATAATAATATTAAAATAGGGGCGCTAGAGTAGTTAATAAAAGTATATTATTAATACTAAATAAATACACAGAGCCTACGTAGATTTAAATTTAAACTACGTAATAAGCTTAACTTTAATTAGGAAATCGTTATTAATATTTTCTATTTAAATAGTTAACCAGTCTTATATATAATTAATAAGGCTATATTATTTTAAATAGGGTAATTCTTATGGGATTTATAAATAAAAATAGTATAAGTAGCCTTATAAAAATACTAAATTAATATATACTAAGGACCGCTAAACGGTATTAGAACCGACGCTAGTATAAGTTTTAAATTAATAAAATTTAAAGAAAATACGAAGGCTTATAGTATATAGCTAAAAGTTATACTCATAAAAGCGCACTATAATATTAAAAAAGTAAAAAGGGCATATTAGTAACTAAAAAGGGCGTTTAGAATTATTAAAAAGGAAAATCCTAATTTTATTAATAACGAATACCTCTAAATAGTACTTAAGTATTATAACGATACTATAAGGCCTAATAGGCTTATACTAACGCTATTAGTATTTAGAATATATTTAAAAACGACCTTAGCCTTATTATTATTACTAAATATAAGCTAACGAGCTTAAGTAGTTAAAAAAGTAATATAAGCGCTATATAAAATAAGTATAAAAAAGTAGGTTAACGAGGTAATTATTATATATAATAGGCCTAATATAGGGGCTAATTTAAATATACCCCTAAATTTAAATATATAAGTATAATATAAAATTACTTAGTAATAGGCTAAACTATATAAATTAATTTTTATTAATAAGCGCTTTTATATAATTATAAGAGATCGTAACTAGCTACTTAAAATATTAATTATAGTAATTAAACTATATTATATAGATCCTATTAAGGTTATTTTTAACTTATAAAAAAAAAAAGAGCTAGGGGAAATAATATAACCTATAGTAGAAGTATAAGAAATTATCCTT
This sequence comes from Colletotrichum filicis, assembly GCA_023376865.1. Taxonomy (NCBI): domain Eukaryota; kingdom Fungi; phylum Ascomycota; class Sordariomycetes; order Glomerellales; family Glomerellaceae; genus Colletotrichum; species Colletotrichum filicis. The sequence goes on from MOOC01000239.1 coordinate 22,487, forward strand.
AATAAAATTGTCGTAATAGTACTAATAAATAACGAGAGAGAAAAAATTACTAAAAGGGCACTAATATTACTAATAAAACGTCGTAGTCTTCTATAATAATAAGCCCTAACGCAGCAATTTATTACTAATAACGAAGTAATTAATACCTTTTATATAATAAAAAAAAAAGCCGATTTTGAGCTAGTAGTTAAATTACGTAAAAAAAGTATTATTATAACTATTAAAAAGCTATATAAAGGATTAAATTTTATTAAAATAAATACTTTACGTAATCGAGGGGTCTATTAATTTATCCTCTATAACCCTAAGAAATATAAAAGTCTTTATATATTTAAATTATAAATAGTATATAAAATTAAGGGAAAAGGAATACCCTAATTATATAAAAAATCTAAGTATATAATTTAGGGGTACGGTAATATTAAAAAGGCGACGCTACTTACTTAATTACTTATAGTATAGCGCTATAGCTAACGATTAATAATAGTATTAATAGCATTATTATAGAAAAAGGGATATAAAATTTAGAGCTATAATATTACTTAGGCCTATACTTAATTAGCTATAGGGCTCATAAGGAAAATCCTAGCCTACTTACTAAAGGAAATAGCTAGTAAGTACCTAGAAGATACGATTATTAAAGTACTTAAACTACTATATAAACTCGCAAAATCAGGCACTTATTAATAAGCTATATACTACGATTTTTATATTAATTAATTATTAATAATTATATTTATATATAACCCGTACTTACTAATCTCTAAGTATAAAAGTAACTAATTTAGGATCGTAAGAATATAGATTAATAATATATTAAGCTTATTTAATATTAACTTTATAAAAAAAAAGGATAAGGAGCTCTAAAAAATAAGCTTCGTAATAAAACTAAAAGAGGTCTTTATAATAAATAACCTATTAGTATTTAATAGTAGGATTCTTATAATTAAAAGGGAAACCGTCGTTTTTTAGTAAAAGGGGTAGGATAAAAAAATTACTTTTATTAACCTAAATATAATTAATATTAAAAAGCGGTATAAAACTAAGCTTATATAAGGGGTATATATTATAAATATATATTAACTTAAAGTAACTTTTAATTATACTAAAGTAGCGCAAGCTATAGAGCTAAACGAATAAAATATTAAAATACTTAATAAGTAACTTAAGTAGTAGTAAACGAATCTTAATTAAAGCCTAGTTTATTACCTAATCGACTTTACTATTAATAAGCTCTATATTTTCGTTAATAAATTATTTATAAATAACGACGACCTTATTTTATAATTAGAGTATATTATTATCCTAGTTAATAAAAGTATAAGTAAGAGTAAATTTACTATATATAGTAATATAGTCTACTATTTATTAACTAAAAGTAAGCGAGTAATAAGAAGTATATTAATATTAAAAATTTATAATATAATTAACGGCGTTAACCTTACCTATGCGATTTTAATAATACTAAAGAGGATTATTAATTAACTTAACTTTTTATTAATCTTAATAGTTATTTATATTAATTCCTACTTATTATATAAATACCTTATTAAATTAAAAAAAAAAAAAAAAAAGAGGCTTATAATTAATATTATAGCCCTTAGGTAATTATATAAAAAGTATAAAATCCTCGAGATTTGTTAAATTAATAATAATAATAACCTCGCTAACGTTTTTATAAAAGTAGTACTTAATAAGGGGTTAGAGTAATTTATAAGTAATAGAAAAGTTAATATATAAATAAAAAGATAAGTTATATAAAAAAATTAAAAAAAAGGGGGAAAAGAAGACGACTTAGTAAATAGGCTTAAAGTCGAATTATACTTCTAACTATAATAAGTAAATTAATAAAAAAAAGAGAAAGTTAGTATTAGATTAGAAATCTAATTCGACCGTAGTATATAGCTAACTATATAGGGGCTAATTAGGGGCCCTATTTATAATTATCGTAGCTAGCTTAACCTATAGTTAGAACCTCTTTTTTATACTTACGTAGAAATTTATATAGTTTAATTAATCTCTTCGTTAACCCACGGTTCGAACTAACTACCCTGTAATAGGGATATTAATAATATTAAAGGGTTTCCCCCTCACCTCGGTCAAGGCAATGACAGCGCGGCGTCCTGCATCTCGATTCCAGCGGATATGCGAGCCGTTTCTTGACATTGAGGAATCCTACCATAGTTTAGCGGATACGCCATGACCAGCTATGTACGTCACGTACGTTAGGTTTCGTAATCCCTTCCCCTCACATCGTGTAACCGCATACCGGTGGTGCAATACACCAGGATTGCGCCTTCGTGTCACAGGTGGTCTAGGGGATTTTGGATGTTTGGCTTTGGTCATAAAGTCTGCTTCCGCTGTCTGATAGGAAATTTGTCGTTCTTGTTCTCTCAGAAAATCAGTGTGAAGGCTCCAAATCCCCCGTTTCAGTGGAGTTCGTGATCTTATCCACATTTACTCGCCAACTCCTCATCATCCACGCGTCGACGTCACAATCATGGCTGACCCAACTGTCATTGTCTTGCCCGGAACGGCTGATAGCTCTCATCGTACTGACCAAGGAAGATCGCAAAGTAAGTTTTGTAGGCACAGCAGCAATATATGTGGATTAGAAGACTAACAATTGTTCTCTCAACTTCTTAGTTGCATCAAAAATTCAGAATGCCTTGAACGAAGAACAATCGCCAAGATCGACGCAGGAGGGCCCATTGCGACAGGTTTTAGGTATTGGGTGAACTTCGTTCGTCAACTAAAACAAGATGCTAACAAAGCCCTTCACCCAGCCCAGCAAGACAGCTTCTACAAGTATATCAACGTTCGTACTTGCTCATGTAGCGCCCGCACTGGAGCTTTGCTAACTTGTAACATTAGTGGGAAGATCCTCTACGCACCCTTGGTGTATACATCGGTACCTTGAGCATTTTGTTTGGGGCACACTACTTACCCCTCACTCAATTGGCATTGAAGGCGGCGGTCACTACTCTTGGAGGTAAGACTGGACACACTTCCTCATGTGAGCCAATGCTTAAGTTTCCTAGCCGTCTCTGCTGCTGAGTATGCCAGCCGGTCCTTCATTTCCGACTCCTTATCCACACGCCTTCGACCGAGACAGTATAGAAGAGTGCCGGAGTCTACACTCAACAACACTCTGAGAGATGTTCACGACTTTATTCAATACGCAGTGGTAGAAGCTCAACGAATCATATATGGCGAAGACCTGGGAAGAACGTTTGGCGTGAGTGAACACTAGATACAAACTTAATTCACCATGTGATATAGAATTCAGTGACTAACCTATTTGCAGGCATTCGTCGGACTTGCATCTGTGTATGCACTCATTAAAGTCCTTTCTCCGTTTTGGTTAGCTGTAGTCGGAGTGACCGCCATCTTCGTTGCTCCTCTCGCAGTCTCGCCTCAGGGACGGCAGATCGCCCACGACGCCACTGTGCAGGCTCAAAATGCGGCAAACGTGACCGCTCAGAAGGGCGCAGAGCTCGCTCGTGATGGACAAGCAAAGACGGCGGAGCTGTCCTCTAAGGCACAACAAGCTGCTTCTGATGCGAGCACGACCTTCGGCAACGCTGCTCGGAGCGGACAACAGACGGTCTACAACGCGATCAACACAACTGCTGATAAGGCGAGAGACTTGCCGCAAGCAGGCACAAATGCACTCAACAATGCTTCTGCATCTATTACACCGACCTTGGGAGACGTCAAGCACAACGCCACCGGCTCATCGGCGACCAACAACAGCCGGACGTTTGATGAGAGAACTCGTCAGCCGCCCTCCGGATATGTCACAAGCACAGGATCGGATGGCCTCTCTCGATCGTCAATCAATGAGACTGAGATACCAAGACGTGCCCCTTTGGACCTTGAGGATCAGCTCTCTGCTGAACAGTCTGGTCTGCCTTCACTCCCTAGGTCCTTGCCAGTCAAATCTGATATTGAGGATTTGGGAAATGGAACGGCTACGATTCTCCAATAAAAGGATGGATATGTCGGCGTTGTTGATCAATCATAGTTTCAAAGAGGAAAGGCCTAAAGTAGCTTTGAAGCAACGACTGTAAACTAGATGCTGCACGCTTCCATATTGAATTTAACATCATTAAACTAGTAATTCAAAAAGTTTGTACCATACTTGTTAGCTCGTAAAGGGTTGAAGTCCCCGAGGCTTGGTTCGGCCATCACCTTGGTGAGGTGAGGGGCAGGGTGAGCTCTTGATGCGCCAGAACTCCATATTGCGACTCCCTTACAGGCAGTCTTTGGAGAGCATCTTCTAGTGTAATGAAAGCTCGACCTCCGAAATGAAACAGCTTTAAGCTTGAACTATATGAGGCTTCGTGATTAAGGCGGACGCAAGACTTATCGATGGATGTTGTTGATGCTAGTTGTCTCAACTTGGTGCACGCAATGGGAAATCATGATTACAGCAGCTGAGCAGACGAACGTACGACAGGAATGCTTCCTAGATATTGCTTCGCCTCATACTTACCCTGTATCGACTTTCAACTTGGTGTTGACTCAAATACCTTAGCAACACACCCTTTTCGGCTGGAGCTTAACTATCTTTATCGATGCGATACAGCAAAGTTCCATGTCCGAACGAATCATACCCACCCGAGTTCGGACTGTAGTCACCACCGCCGCCTTCAATGTTGGCGGTCAGGTTGCCATTGACAAAGTCACGGAACTCCATTGACCATGAGGCATTGAGACCCTTGACTTCCGCGTAGTGGGAGTAGAGAGCTTCATAACCAGGTCGTACATCAAATCTAGCTTTTGGGGCCACGACCTCCAGCACACCTTCCCAGCTACGATAAGGCTTGTAAGGAACAGTGTGGTTGGTATTGTACTTGGCAACATACTCGGCGCTAGCTTCAATTAGCGACCTGCCAGAAAATCTGGAGTGGGACAGAAAGAGAACTCACGCGTTCAGGATCTGGCGGCCAAAGGTGTCGAAGAGATCAATTCCCTGGTTCCAACCTTGTTGCCCGATAACTCCGATGAGAGCGATGCAGAGTAAAGCATGCCCCTGGTCACGGCCAGACTCCTGGATCTGCATCAGAGTCTTTCCGCTACCCTGCTCCGTGAAGTTGGCGATTGAGAAATAGGGCAGGGCACCATTAGCCACAACCTCGGGCTGGCCCGGAATCCCGTTCTTGAAGTAGTTGACCGCGTAATTGTATATGGTTCTGTTGTCGTTGAAAATACCAATCGCCATCAACGAGGCAATGTTGCACAAGTCCCAGTTGGCGTAGTAGAAATCCGGTTTGTTGTAGTGGTGCTCGAGGAAGTCGTGGTTGTACACTGCAAAGACGCCGTTCAACATTTTGCCAAAGGCCGTCTGGTTCTGCTTGGGCCAGCCGGAGTATCCACGAAGGAGCTCGGCGGCGTTGGCAAACTGGTATCCGTAGAGCCCTGCCGCGAGATATTTGTCTTCAGTGCCGTTGATATCGACAAGGGTAGAGCTCCAGCCGTCGAGGATCTTGGCTGCGTGGTCTGCGTAGGAAGTGTTACCTCCAACCAGCCATCGAATGGTCAACTGGTACGCTGAGTGAGCATCGCGATAGGCATAGCCGTAGTTGTTGGTGGGCGCAAAGGTGGCGTTTGTGCCACGGACAAGAACCGACTGCGGCGTTGGCTTCCACGAGGTCTGAGCCAATTTTCCGGCTTCTAGATGCTGCCAGGCTCGGTACCAGGGTTGATCCTGGGCTTGAACATGGTTTTTGATTCTTGCGAAATCTTTCGCGGAGTGAAGAGAGCCTGGATGAGCGAACGACGTATCATTCAGGCCATGCAGCTTCTCAAAAGGTGAAGCTGTCACGCTCCATGACAATAAAGGCAAGAGGAAAGCGGCCTTAAGATGCATGATGACTGTTTGAGACCGAAGAACTCTGATAGAGGTACAATGCCAAGAATTGCCTCAAAAGTTGAAATATGAACATGACAAAGAGTCTTATAGATATCAATTTGATGATATGAAGGTCTCCCACCCAACCTTTGGGCAACATTAGGAATCTGATGGTACATCGTCAATACCACCACAAAAGAGTGTGCATACACAGCACCGGCGCAATCTTCCCCGGCTGACGCCCGATCCATGCTTAACCCCACAAACGCGGGGTGATAAGACGCGGCGCGCTGCGTTGCGTGGCCATCCTTCATGATCGGCACGGGCGACACCGAGATCTCTCCCGGATTTCCGGGGGCGTGAGACCTGGTCGAAGCGCGCCTCGCAAACGAAGCCGAGGAAGCCTTGGCAGAGACTCATTTTCGACAAAATCGGTATCTCTATTCGAATGGCTCATTCCCCGATGCCGAAACAAATTAGCGAACAGGTTAAAAATTTCAGCTTTTGATTCCTCACATCACACTCCGTGATCAATACGTTCTTGTCGTGTACACCACAACTTTACACTTCCACTTTGACGGGAAAATTAGCATAAAGAGCGAAGCCAATGAGCAGTTGTATTCTGTATTAGGGTCTCGTCGCCCGGTGTTACATTCTCGGTATCACCCAGGGAGCTTTGGTAGTTTCCACGAACGGCACACCGAAGAGGCACGTTTCCCTGAGAGGTTGAATCAGCAATCTACTTGCAGCAACGGCTTTCAATCGAATCAAGTTTAGAGACTACCATGGAGAATGACAAAGACAATCTAGAAACCAAAAGGCGCTGCGTTCGAGTCGTTGGGGCAACTAGCTACGAGTTGATCGCCAACTACGGCTTGAGAGTTCGAGACAACCACACCTCCGGCCGGGTCAGTGAGTGAGAAAGTGAAGCTGCCGCACTGCTGTGCATTGACAAATAATAGCCGAATTGGATAGTATTTGCCGGCCGTCGCAGTGAACGTGTAGGTGCCGGCGCTATTGGTAACGTAGTAGTCGACATTTTTGTTAGCATTGGCATTGGTGAGACCAGTCTTGGCGTTATTGCCTAGCCAAAGATACACACCATCATCGACATTATTGAAGCTGAAAGTATACGTGCCAGAAGTGGCCGGATGGAAGTATCCGATGTGTTGAACAATCATGAACTGGGACTGCCCGCTCGTTGTGGTTCCGTAGACGGTCCGAGTCGTGGTGGCGCATTGCTGTGCAAGATCAATGGTCGTTGTCCGACCCGTGTTATCAGGATTCTGTCCAGAGAGCACGGTGTTGATGTTGAAATAAGTCATACTTCAGTTTGCTTGACCATCAGCGCCGTTACCGTGAAAAGGGATATTTCCGGAGCTACTAGCAGTCTCTGTTGGAGCTTGCGCAAGACCATAGTAGGCCCAGAGTAGCCCAGGGGTACAGCTTGCGGTCGGACTAGTGGAGGACGAAGACGAAGTTGAAGTAGACGTGGAAGAGGATGATGGTGTCACAAAAGTGATTACGCTAGTTGTGCTAGCCGGGTTGGTAGGAATTATTGTTGTCAGTCCCGTCTGCGTACCGGTCGATGTCATGGTGGTCATGAAGCCAGTAATAGGAGCCGAAGTTGACGAGGGACCTGTGGTGATAGACGAGCTGGTACGAGTCTAGATGAGAGCGTAAGACTTGCGAGAGATGAGACGAACAGACCCATCGTGTCTCCATTACATATTTCCTCTCATGTTATGTCTGGAAGCGGCGTTCACTACACGTGAGATTTGCTTCCAAGATGGGTATTGTCTGTCCAAGAGAGGCCAATACGAGCTGCTAGGGCCAAAAAAGTCCGTGAAGACACATGCCAGCTGCCTCTTAGGATCCCATGCTTTGTGGTCGGGCATCCTTGAACTTCCGATAACTTCTCTACTAATCACTTTATGGCTATGCGTCTTGCCAAACATGACTTCCGAATCTTCACTTTCCTCTTGAGCCAAGATAGATTCCCTGCATGTGCCCTAGCTTGGCACGCTGAGCCCGGAGAATGCCGATAATATGTTATTTCTGGCGAGCTGCAAGTCTAGGCGAAAGCATTTTACATTACTTCGTGATCCGACTGCTTACGACGGATGCGGAAAACGAGTCAAATTTTGCTTATCACTAAGTGAACCCATCGAGTGCACCTTTATTGTATGATGGTTCCGGATTCTGCTTGAAGAGTAAGCTAATGAATTCCAAACCGGAAATTTTCTTAGCTACTGGGCTGATGTAAGTGAAATTGTCTGGGATGGAAGATCGATGAATAGCTAGGTTGTTAATATCCCTATTACAGGGTAGTTAGTTCGAACCGTAGGTTAATAAAGAGCTTAATTAAACTATATAAATTTCTGCGTAAATATAAAAAAGAGGTTTTAATTATAAGTTAAGCTAGCTACGATAATTATAAATAGGGCCCCTAATTAGCCCTTACGTATTTGTTTATATACTATAATTAAATTAAACTTCTAATTTAATACTAACTTTTTTTTTTTTTTATTATTTTACTTATTATAATTAGAAGTATAATTTAACCTCGGGCCCGTTTATTAAGTTATCTCCTTTTCCCCCTTTTTTCTACTTTTTTTATATAACTTATTTTTTTATTTATATATTAACTTTTCTACTACTTACGAATTACTTTAACCCCTTATTAAATACTACTTTTATAAAAGTATTAGTAAGGTTATTATTATTATTAATTTAACGGATTTTAAAAATCTCGTACTTTTTATATAATTACCTAAGGGCTATAATATTAATTATAAGCCTCTTTTCCTTCGTTGTTCTTAATTTAATAAGGTATTTATATAATAAATAAGAATTAGTATAAATAACTGTTAGGATTAATAAAAAGTTAAGTTAATTAGTAATCTTCTTTAGTATTATTAAAATTATATAAGCGAGGTTAATATTATTAACTATATTATAAATTTCTAATACTAATATACTTCTTATTACTTACTTACTTTTAATTAACGAGTAGTGGACGATATTACTATATATAGTAAATTCACTCTTATTTATATTTTTATTAACTAGGATAATAATATACTTTAATTACGAAGTAAAGTTATTATTATTTATAAATAATTTATTAATAAAAACGTAGAGCTTATTAATAATAAGGTTAATTAAGTAATAAACGAGGCCTTAATTAAAATTTATTTATTACTACCTAAGCTGCTTATTAAGTACTTTAATATCTCGTTCGTTTAGTTCTATAGCTTACGTTATTCTAACGTAGTTAAAAGTCGCCTCGGGCTAGTATATACTTATAATATATACCCCTTATATAAGTTTAGCCTTATACCGCTTTTTAATATTAATTATATTCGGGTTAATAAGGGTAATTTTCTTACCCTATCCCTTTTACTAAAAAATAACGGTCTCTTTTTTAATTATAAGAATCTTATTATTAAATACTAATAAGTTATTTATTATAAAAACCTCTTTTAATTTAGTTATAAAGCCCGCTTTTTAAAGCTCTTTATTCTCTTTTTTTATAAAATTAATATTAAATAAGCTTAATATATTATTAGTTTATATTCTAACGATCCTAAATTAATTACTTTTATACTTAGAAATTAATAAGTACGGGTCGTATATAAATAAAATTATTAATAATTAATTAATATAAAAATTATAATATATAGCTTATTAATAAGTACTTAATTTTATAAGTTTATATAGTAGTTTAAGTACTTCGATAATCGTACTTTCTAAGTACTTACTAACTATTTCTTTTAATAAATAAGCTAGGACTTTTTTTATAAGCCCTATAGCTAATTAAATATAGGCCTAAGTAATATTACGGCTCTAAATCTTATATCCCTTCTTTTATAATAATACTATTAATATTATTATTAATCGTTAACTATAGCGCTATATTATAAATAATTAAGTAAGTAGCGTTACCTTTTTAATATTACTATACCCCTAAATTATATACTTAGATTTTTTATATAGTTAAAGTATTCTTTTTTTTTTAATTTTACGTACTATTCGCAATTTAAATATATAAAGACCTTTATATTTCTTAAAGTTATAAAAAATAAATTAATAGACCTCTCGATTATATAGAGTATTTATTTTAATAAGATCTAATTCCTTATATAGCTTTTTAATAGTTTTAATAATACCTTCCTTACGTAGTTTAACTACTAGCTCGTAATTAGCCTTCTCTTTTACTATATAAAAAGTATTAATTACCTCGTTATTAGTAATAAATTACTGCGTTAGGGCTTATTATTATAGAAAACTACGACGTCTTATTAGTAATATTAGTACCTTTTTAGTAATTTCCTCTCCTTCGTTATTTATTAATACTACTATAACGATTTTATTAAGGATAATTTCCTATATCTCTACCGCAGGTTATACTATTTCCCCTAGCTCTTTTTCTTTTTATAAGTTAAAAATTACCTTAATAAGATCTATATAATATAGTTTAATTACTATAATTAATATTTCGAGTAGCTAGTTATAATCTCTCGTAACTACGTAAAAGCGCTCGTTAATAGAAATTAATTTATATAATTTAGCTTATTACTAAGTAATTTTATACTATATTTATATATCTAAATTTAGGGATATATTTAAATTAGCCCTTATATTAGGCCTATTATGCGTAATAATTACCTTATTAACCTACTTTTTTACGCTTATTTTATATAATATTTATATTATTTTTTTAATTATTCGGGCTCGTTAGCTTATATTTAGTAATAGTAGCGAGGCTAAGGTCGTTCTTAAATATACTCTAAATACTAATAATATTAATATAAGCTTATTAAGCTCTATAGTATTATTATAGTACTTAAGTACTATTTAGAGGCATTTATTATTAGTAAAATTAGGATTTTCCTCTTTAATAATTCTAAACGCCCTTTTTAGCTATTAATATACCCTTTTTACTTTTTTAATACTATAATACGCTTCTATAAGCACGACTTTTAGCTATATACTATAAACCTTCGTATTTTCCCTAAATTCTATTAATTTAAAACTCGTATTAGCGTTAGTTTTAATACTATTTAGTGGTCCTTAGTATATATTAATTTAGTATTTTTATAGGGTTACTTATACTATTTTTACTTATAAATCCTATAAGAATTACCTTATTTAAAATAATATAGCCTCGTTAATTATATATAAAACCGGTTAATTATTTAAATAAAAGATATTAATAACGATTTCCTAATTAAAGTTAAGCTTATTACGTAATTTAAATTTAAATTTATATAAGCTCTGCGCATTTATTTAGTATTAATAATACACTTTTATTAACTACTCTAGCGCCCCTATTTTAATATTATTATTACTTAATTACTTTAAGAGGCTATATAGCTTTATAACTAACGAGTACCCGAATTTTTAGTATAATTATTTAAGCTTACTTTTTATTAAGTAATTAATTAACTTCGTATTATTAATAAGCCTTATAAACGCATACCCCTATCGTCGTTCGACCATTTTAAAATATTTATTATTAGAGATTTTATTCCTTATATTATTAAATATAATACTTAGTCGATCTATATTTTTAAAATATAAGAGAAATAGGGTATTAATAAGTAAAATATAAAAAGTTATTATTCCGAAGTACGTTTTTACTTTTACCGTACTTAGGGTAACTATTTCCTCTCCCGGGCTAAAGCTAATTCTTATAATACTTATTATTAACGTATTAAGCGTTACTAGTGCGATTTTTTATAATACTTAGAATTACCTCTTTCTTTTTATTAACTATTATAATACCTTAATATCTAAAATAATTTTATAGAAATTATCTAGGCTATATTTTCTATTTATATAAAATACTTATATAAGCTTAGTATTTAGGTAATTTAAGTAATATAAAAAAGGACCTTTTAACTACCCTTAGAATTACTTAGTACTATATTTCTTTTTTTTAAATATTAAAAAAAGTAGTATCTTCTCCTTAAGTATTAAGAAAATAAAATTCTATATTATTAAATTTACTTTTTTATCTACTTCTATATCTATTATCTAAAGAACTTTCCCTTACTATTTATAAAAAAAAGCCTATTTATTAAGAGCTTTTATTACTTTTTATTTATTTAGCCTTATATATTCTCTAGAGGCTAATAATATAAAAAAAGAGTAATTAAAATTATTAATTTTATTATAATTTAATTTATTAATATAAGGGGCGAGATCTTTTTTATTTTCTAAATTTTTTATAAAGAATAAATATTCTAAGCCGCTACTTTAGTTACTATTACTAAGTTCTATACCCCTAGGTTTATTCTTATATATAATAAAGAATTAGCTAAACCGACGAGGGCTAGTTTTATTATTTATTACCCTTAACTTTCTATACTATTTATATAATTTAGTACAGTTTTCCTTAAAATAATTACTTAACTAATATTTATCCTTTTTATAAATAAAATATTACTTTTTTTATTACCCTATTTATAAGTTAAATCTCTACTTATTTAATAAATCTAGGCCTCTTTATTAATAATTATTATACTTAGTTTTTCTCTCTTTTTTATTATATATTTAATTAACTTAATATTATTAATAAGGGCTATTATATATTTAAAAATAAGTTTAGTATAGTATTTTTACTTTAATATTAAAACTAGATCTTAGCTTTAAGTAGAGTATTTCGTAGTCTTTAGGTACTTAGTATAAGGTTATTTTTAATTTTAATATACGTTAAATTATAATATAAAAATATCTAACTTTTTACTTATTAATCCCCATATTTAGCTAGGTTTTTACTAGCTTATTAATTTAATTAATAAACTCTTTAAGGATTTTTATTTATAATTTACCCTCTATTATCTTAGTTATAAATATAAAAAAAATTACTTATAGCTTAGATAAGAACTCTAGATTCTTATTATAAATCTTAAAGTAGCTTCGGATTATATTAATAATACTAAGAAAGTCGTTCTAATCGAAATTACGTACCGCTTCGTAATAATAATTAAAAGCTTTATTTATAAGTATAATATTAATTATAAAATAGTACTAATATTCCCTAATCCTAACTTTTTTATAATAGTTATAAAATATTATTAAGGTTTTTTATAAAACCTCGTACTTCCCCCTAAAGTATAATTTCTTTTTTAAAAAGATCTTTTTAAAATTTATAAATTACTTTATATTTACCGCTATATTTTTAGTATTTATATACGATCCTTACGTTACTACGTACTATTAGTAACTTCGGGTCGTTTATTTCCTTTTTTATTAGCTAATTAGTACTAAATTCCGTATTAGTAATAGTAACGAGCTATAAATTAAAATAGGCAGGATTATTAATTATTGTTCGTCTAGTACTATATTTTACCTCTATATATCCTTTTATAATAATAAATTACTATTAGTAATTATAAAAAAGAAATCTAAGTCGTTTACCCTTTTTTTAAATTTATTAAAATAATTATACGCTTTATTAACTTATACCTAGTTCTATAATATAAATTCCTCTTCTATAATTATCGCTACTAAGATTTTATATAATTTTCGTAATTATAATTACGTTAATAATACCCCTTATTTATAGAGGAATTTATTAACTATTTTTATAATTCCTAGGCTTATACTTGCGAACTATTCGTTTAGCTAGTAACTAAGGTTATTTATAATTTTATAAAATAAGGGTTACCCCTATAGCCCCTTTTTTTTATAAACCTTAGTTAAATATATTAATACTACGTTAATTTACTTATTATTAAGCTAATCTATAATCCTATATATCTACGTCCCTTAATAATCTAAGTTAATATTTACCTACTTATAAAGAATTAGGATCCTATTTAAAATCGGGTTTCTTCTTTTTCTCCCTTACCCTAACTCGCTAAGGGTCGTACTCTAACTTATACTTATATTAGTAATTATTAATATATTTAATTTTAATAGGGATATATTTAATTTATATATTAATTATAGTAAATCCGTATTCTTATTACTTAATAAATTTATTAAGGTCTAAGTAGTTCTTATTTCCTCTTATTATCTTACTATTACTCTCGTTTTTATTATTTTTAGTAATTACTACTACCCCTCTAGATCGCTAGCTATTGTTCTTATTAAAATCCTCTTTTTTATTTAATATAAAAAAGTAGGTTTTAGTAGTTCCTTTTTTAATAATAGTAATAGACGTTTATATTATTATAAAAAGATATAATAATTAGTCTTAGAATTTTTATTAGTTATTAATTTCTGCTATTTTATATACTACTTACTTCCTAAGCCTCGTACTTTTTATAATTTTTAAATTATTTCTTTTTTTAACCTACTTTTTTTAGGGCGGTATTTTAAAAGAATAGTTAAAAATAGACGCTAGGTAGCTTAGAGAGGAGCTAAATAAACTATTAAGAGCTAAATAGGTAGTTAAGTATAGTTAGTAAAGTTAAGCCCTCTTTTTTATAAAATTAAGGATTTAAAAAACTTATTAAAGTTACTTACTACTTCGTCGCTCGTACTAAATAAGGATAAATACCTTAAAAATCTTTTTTTTTATTATTTCTTAGTACCCTATTTTATATTTTTTAAGTAGTCTTTTTTTATAACTTAATTATTATTAAGTAATTATTACTTACTAATAATCCCTTCTATTACTTAGTTAATTTCTAATTATAGGCCGGCCGCGGGAAAGTTATTTAGTAAAAAAACTACTTAAAGTAACAGTAAAAAACTAGTTATTTAAGTAGTTTTATTAATTAATATAGTTTAACGTAATAGACGTCGACTTCTTATAGGTAATAAAAAGCTATAATTACTTAATTCCGTACGGTATTTAAAAATTACCTCCTTCTTTATTTATTTTTATAAAGTTAATTAATATAAATCTCTTATCTTATATAATATTAAGAAGTCGTCTCTTTTATATAATAAAATACCTTACTAATTTATAATAATAAAATTTAATTACTAATTAGTATTAATATCCCTATTATAAAGTAATTAGTTCGAACCGTAGGTTAATAAAGAGATTAATTAAACTATATAAATTTTTACGTAGGTATAAAAAAGAGGTTCTAACCGTAAGTTAGGCTAGTTACGATAATTATAAATAGGGCCCCTAATTGGCCCCTGCGCATTCGTCTATATGCCGTAGTCGAATTAGACTTCTAATCCGACACAGGTACATAAGCTCAAGATCAAGCTTGCCACGTCCTCTCACAGATCTCAAAAGTAGCTTTTGCCTCTTCGACATCCTTCGTTTGCCATCAACTTTATTCTGTGCACTTCCTGCCAGTTTAAAGAACAACAATTTCCTATAGCCACGATGAGAAGAGAGCTTACGTGCGCCTTTGCAGCTTTTACAGCAACGACTGTAGCCTTGGGTACGGAGGTCAAGACCTTGTCGACCAAAACGGCTGACTGCTCTGTAAGCCTTGAATACTCCTGATACTTCAACCGTCTTGATGAATCTGATAGACAACATTCCTAGTTCACGTCCTCTTACGACAAGCTTCCAACGTCAACAACAGGCCAGGTTGGAACCTCTTCTGTCAACTGTGGGCTGCTTGACATATACCTCATTAGTCGCGTTCTAATCATCTAGCAGGGCAATCAAACACTATTGGAGGCACAATCTTAGCTTCCGAAACCATTGCAACAGCATCGGAGTTGACTTGAGTGCCAACTTCAGGTTTAATAATTCAATCGTCAAGCCAAGGAAGGTCCTGCTTCAGAAGCTACTCAGACTGCCCGCTCCTCATCAACCACCAAAACCTTGCCTTCCGGAACTACAATCGTACAGGTTCCTACATCTGGCTATGGGAGGTTCATGCCTGCTTCCTGGCTGTCTGGAATGTTGGCTGCCTTGGCTCTGATCATGTAGGAGTATTTCCGGGATACATGTGAGGTTGATGTTTTCTGGAGAATGTCGGCAGACTCAGTTCAAAGATGCTGAAAATCGTCACTCCAAGTTTACCACTAAACGCGCTCAATATTCTGAGAATTTGCCAGATGCCGATGGTCTCCAAAATCAATTGAGAATTCTCCCTCTACTTTGCTGACTTTCTGAATTTCAACCCTTCGACGTGTTCATTGGCAAAGATGGGCACGAGATCGTCCACCATGTACCACCTAGGCTTCGGCATTTCTTCATGCATGATCTCCTCGCCAATCCTCAAATTCTCGAATGTGATATTCTTCACCATCCGATCCCGATCATACCCCATTATCATTGATGGATTGAAAACCTTTGAGTCTCTCAGGTTTGCCGACATGTTCTTGATGTGAACGTTCCGAATACCCCGACCCGGAGCAGTAGTCCACGTCGCGTTTTGCATGGTACGAATGTTGATTAGCTGCCCTTTCGTGATTCTTTCAACTCTGACATCCTCGATATGGATATCATGGAAAAGATTCTCGTCAGCAGCGTTGATGGCAATACACCCCTGGTACCATACCTGATTCTCTTCGTGGTCTAAGATATCGATGTTGCTGATGCGAATGTTGCTGGTGGTTTCTGGTTTGGCAGGGTTGCCATGTGTACCCATGTTGATGGCATGAGCAATGTCCGGCAGCAACACACAATTGCGGATCGTGATGTTGTTTGAGTTACCATACCAGTTCCAGCGATGGGAATACAGCGCGATGTTATCATCCGAGTTTCGCAAGAAACAATTTTCAATAGTGATGTCCGAAGAGCAGAAGAAGTCGACTCCGTCGCCATTCCCCGAAAATGAAAAGGATCGGTATCTGTTGACGAGAATGTTATGACATTCTCCGGCGGAAAGACTGAAGCCCTCTGCGCCAAGAGAAGTGACCCCTTCAACCTTGATGTTGCTGGCTCCGCTCATTGTGATGGCGCCGCCAAGCTCTCGATAGACGTACCCACCCTCTGGTCGAAGGATAAAGCCATGACCTCGTACAGAAGAATTGGATACATCAATGAAATTCAGCCGGCAGGTGATGAAAGCGCCACCGGCGAGGTACACTGTCTTGCCTGAAGGCACCATCAAGTTAACACCATCAGCGACTTTGGAATATGCCGAGCCTTGATTGATGCCCGAACCAAAGTACCAGATGTCCTCAGAGTCAGCCGTTGGCGCATCTTTGTCGATCCGGTTCGTCAAGAGATGAAGCGCTTTCCACTTGTCTCCGTTGATCTCTATCATCAAATCTCGTGGTTGATCGAGATTGAAGACAATCTTGTCGTTTTCGACTTGCGCTATGATGCCCAGAGAAAGAGGCCGAATGACTGCCGTTGCAATGGCACTCGCGGTATATGTAATACTGATCGTTGTCGGTGCGTTTAAATCGAAGGAAGCTAGGGCTACCGTGTGTTTGTTGAATGTATTTCTTGTGATGTTGGGGTTTGCAACGTCCACTGCGTACGCCGGTATCTGGCGCCACTGTTGAGGAGCATCGCTCGATGCATATGCTTTTGAAGGGCGGGCTTCAACGACGAAGTCTTGGTTGATTGGTAAACTGGAAGGAGCTTCGTAGATTTCGATCGTATTCGATGCCATCTTGTCAAACACAGAGTGTACCGTGGGTATTCGTGGATAGTGTGGAGAGGTGTTAATGAAACGGCATGAGTCTATTGACTTGGGCAGAAAGAGTAAGTAAAGTCTGCTTTTATTGCACTCAGAGCACTTCAACCACTTGAAGATCATACGTTCTAGCGGAGAAGCCTGCAGAGAAGGGCGTTCTTTCAAGGTTACTAGTAATAGTTCTTGAAGTCTAGGGGATGATGGAACGAGGGTGTTTGAGCTAAGGCAGGTCTCTTCCTCGCCTCTGAAGCCGGGCCATCTCTCGGAATAGCTCCGTAGATTGCTCCCGAGCCCCCCTGACGTAATGTTGTAACACCATAGTCGGCCCGTGTGTCCGTAGTGTTCTTCGGAAACGTAAAGGTCAAGTAGGAAATAAAAATGCGGTGATCATCTCCTTTTGGTTCAAATGTTAATCCACGTTTCCCGGCTTTCCCCGGCTTTTTCTCTAGCTTTTTGCACAAGGTTTATGATTCCCTTGCCTGTCTAAGGTCCTACTGGATATGCCTATAACGGAATTTTCTTCTGAGGGAACAAATTTATCGAAATTGTTGTCAAACAACACCATCGAGGTCTCCGGTTGGGTCTCATGCGCCTTCGGTGGTGTATTATCATAGTCTCACCTTACCAAAGCGCCAAGCCTGTCAGACATCGTAGAGAAACTTTCAGAACCTTTGACGTTGAAATTAATGTCCGATACTTTAAATCAACTGCACATTGTGCTATCATCACCGGCATGCTCTCGAAGTCTTTTTGGTGCCTCGCAAAACTTGATCCCACGAAGAGGGAACCGAGTAGACCGTATGCAATGTACAAAGACTTTGCTGATTTGTTCGTATACGATGATCTTCGAAGGAAACATATATCTAGGAACCTAGGTATCTTCGGCTCAGTCGTAACTATGGTGGTACTTGTGAGGAAGTTTTAGGCTGGCAGCGGCTCAGGGGATTAGCCAGGCAAAATCAGAATTTGCGCCGTCAAAGAACTGTTCAGAGTGTCTTGATACTTCACCTGTAATCAACGTCTCTGTTTGGTTCTACTGTGATGAGTTTCGAAAGGGCTTGCGCGGCCCATGCCATTTGCTGAGGTTGTAGGTGGATTTTGCTATGACTCGATATTATCGTGATGTGGGTGAGATTGGGACCCGTGGCAGTCATGAATGTAGACGGAAGTGGCCCGCCCATACAATTCACACAGCCTTCAGTCCTCGCTGATCATTTCGGAACCATTGAAGCTTCTTAGAGCATGTTTCTCGTGAGAGATCAGCGGAGATCGGGCCACTACGGAATGGAACACTCGGAACATCGGCTGTCCACATAGTAATTGATCTGTAAGGCGAAATCGCATTTCGCCCGATGTCCCTTCCTACTGTAACGAAACAAACCTGTTGTTCTACCACGATTCTTTATCAAAGCAGACGAGTCATTGTCATTCCAGGAACCAAACTCAAATTGATTGAAGGCAAAGTACGGAATTATAGCCGCCGTTTGGTACGTCTTCGACAGACCTTCTGGCCAAAGCTATAAGTTGAGTGGTGTACAATGAACCGTGGTAAGGCTTTTGCTCGAACTTCACGGCCTTCTTATTAAGTACTGATTACCTACTTATCTCAATTGCGTACGCTATCCTACTATTCAGGATGAAGGGAGGCATTTTCTTCGTGTTCATATCACTGGCTACTGCGGCTCTGGTCGCAAAAGACCCCTCAGGCTCAAAGGTTGTCCGGGGGCACCCCCATCCAGTCCGCGATGCCCCCCAAGAGTGTTGCTCGATGAGTTCGTCAGGATGTGTACGCCATTCTACACCCATGCTACTGTGTATCAATCGCTAATAGATCGTCTTTGTAGACTTGCATGGCGTACACTGTTGCGGTTCGTACTATGCGGGAATCAAGTCACTCTACCACTAAAAAGCTGATACCTTTACAGGAATGCGTTGAAGGATATTGTTTCTAAGGTCGCTTTCAAATCTTGATGCCATGAGGCCACCCTTGCTATTAGGACCCTGATTTTAAAGATAAATGCTCTCGAGGAACACAGGCTCGCAGGCTGGGTCCGCTAGAAAAAGAAACAGCCCAAAGGTGCAGGCTGTCTGCTCGTGCTTATACGTTTTGCCGATTATGAGTCAGGCAGCATATTAGAGAGAATAATAGCAGAACCACTTGAGCGATTCCAATGAGGATCAAACTTGACATTTGTCTCCGGGCTCATAGGAGCGAGATACCGCTTTCTGAGATATGCACGGAAGGAAGGTGATTATCGATCGATTTCACGTGAGACTCAAGTGACCTCTGTCCACTGCGCTAGCCAACATCACGCTTAGAGGCTACCGTTGACGTTGGACTAGCTAGAAGTCTATTCTTTGCCATGAATATGTCAGATGAGATGTGTGAAAGTTTACCACACATGATTCGGGCGACGATTCACCGCAAGGCAAAATCGGCATTCTACTTCACCCCCTAATGGCAATTTCAACACGCTGTGGGGGCGGGACCCAAGCCAGCCGGCGGGATGCCTTCGGCTACCTTATGCCGCTATGTAATATAAGGGCCATTACCAACATCATGCTTCTGGTCAGTTCTCAACGCATGATCACTCAGTCAATCATGGCTTCAACTATCCGTATTCCTTCAGGTAAACAGCTAGTGCAAGGCTGCAAAGCCTATGACATCATCTCGGTCAGTCCAAAATCCAGTCCAGGAATCAACCGGCTATTTCATCGCTAGATGTTAGTATTCTGAGAGCTGAAAGAACGAAGATCAAACGTAAGCAGCTCTCAGCGGTTGGTAACCTCCCATTCTCATCGCGTTGACAAGGTCTTTAACGACTTCGTCACGTAGCGTTCATCCCGCTTGAGTCAATTCCGCCTGCCAGATACGTTTGTAACCTCCATTTGCGGAACGTAGATCCATTTCAACCATGGCCAGCTTCAGTTGATATGCAGAGAGACCTTGTGAGTAATGCCGTCCGGAGGTCTTCATATATATGCTCTCGGGGGGTGAGGGGGGGGGGGGGGGGGGTCAAATGCAAAGGCATCTTGCGTTGAGAGTCATGGCGACCCCATTAACCCCAGAAGCCGGCGGGAGACTTTGCCAGCATACTTAGCCCGCTATAATTGAATTACTTTAAGATTGAACATACGTCGATCTCCATTCCCGAGTCTCGAATTGAGCCGGAAGTCAGAGCGAATGGCACTTTCGTAATGTATCGTTGACTCCTTTGAAAAATGACGTTAAGATTCTTGCAGCCGAGCCTGCTTGCCATAAAACCTGGAGTTGGATGGCCGTTTTCCCCCCGCAAACCCACATGAGGCGCTGCAAACGTACCCAAAGTTATATTACTACCGACGACGGACTTGGACCTGGACCTTCAGTACAAATTCACAGCCAACAAAGTGAGGTATCACGTAACTTAATGTTCAAACCGCTCCGCGCATATAGAACTCCCTCTACGCAATGGACCTGATCTACCGGCAACTAAAAGTGGTACAAAGCTTGCTTGGAACTCATAGCGTGGGGAAGACTAGGTTAATAAAGACGTTCGGGAGATTCGTGAAAGCGAGCAGAGGATATGCTGAGCGATTATTTACTAACAGGGCATAACTGCAATCAATGAGCGCGACTGTGCTGAAGTAGTACTTTGAAGGCGAATAAGGTCTGCCTCCGTTTTACGTCGGAAGATGTTCATACTGTAAGACATCGCACAGCCGACAGCGTGTAGAAGGAATCATAGAGAACCACTACCTGGAGTTCTTTGATGGTCAGGTGCCTAGACTTCAAGGCAACCGACGGGATACTCAGGAATGCCCTTGGCGAATGAAGAATTTGAAACAACAATGAGTGCTAGTTCAAGCGTATGCGACTCGCAACATATCATTCATATATCTAGATGCAGACATAGGACGGACATCGATCCTTCTCCTCGTTCAGGACAGGCGGCCAGGATATGGCTTTTGTACGGGAGAAAGAAATCAGTACCTTAGCTTGAACATATACTCGTCACTGTCAATGGCCCGCCTCCAACTGTGAGCTGAGCATGCCTACCATCTCACGCTTTGAGTTTTGTTTCACTTCATGGTGTAGACCAGCTGTGTGTTGGTTCTCAAAGTTCTCATTGATGCAACAGGGGATTTCCGAGACATGCACGCATAAGAAGTAAGGTCATGAGTGCCCACCGGCCGTAGCACCGATAACTAACCCACACATGTAGCTTGATTTCATTCTCGTATGTGATGAAACATGGACGCCCATCTTGCCTATATCAGAGCAATCGAATCTGGATCATTTGAGCGGAATGTTTTGTATCCATTGTGTATGGAGCTATCTTTAGCGCATTCCTTTCGTCAAACACAAGTCTCGAGTTTGACGATTCTTCCAGGCAAGAACACCACAAATGACCTAGTATCCTCTCTGGAATGAGCTCAAGACCAAAAATCATAGCTCCATCTATTTCGGGGTGAGAAGTCTAGTGTTGGAGGATCGGACACGGATGCTAGTGCCCTTTCCACCAGGGTTGAGCGCCCGTACATTGGAGATGGTGGGGTTGGTGAACTGGATGCTGTTGGTGTTTCCGCTGCGAACACCGTTGGTCCGGGCACCCCATGACAGGCTGATCTCTGGGTTGGCAGTCGAGCGGCGACCCGGTCCGACGCCGAGAGGGTACTGCTGGCGGTAGGTGAAAGTTCCCTGGGTGAATCCGGGACCCTCCCGGGAGACGCGGCCGAAGCCGGTCATGGCGGCATCGCCCCCGAGCTCGATACCTGCCTCGCCGGCGCGGGTCACGGTCGTGCCTACGTTGGTGACGGTAGCCTCGACAGCGGCAGTCTCAGCCGCTTCGGCGCCGGTGACGGCGAGGTCGACGGAGACGTCTATGGTGGCGACGACCTCTGCTGCCTCGAGGACTTCTATGGTGAGCTCGATCAGGGCGAGGGCTCCCAAGATGAGCTGGGCCTGGGCATATGCCGCGAAGAGGAAAAGAGGGAGGAGGAGTCTCATAATTCCGACTTTGGTCGAATATGGTGTAAAAAAGGAATGAGATAAAAATGAGTGTGTAATTGAAGTGATTGGGTGTCAGTGAGAGACTGGATCGTGATGAGGAGGCACCAACATCTTGGTCGACAGCGACCAAGTCTTAAGTATGTGATCTGAGAAAGCCCGAGCCCGGACTGACTCCGGACATCTTCAACTATCTGTCCGATGATTGTGAATCATTAAGGTTTCCCGCGATAGTATCAATCAAATTGGATTATCAGCTACGAAGTTTCCACTTTGCCTAAATGGTTGAGAGATCTTCAACTGATTCCATTGTCACTTGCTCGCGAGTCGTGAGCGCCGGATATGGTTTCTGCCAAGACTCAGCACAGACACATCTTCTATGGTTAGTCGCCGAGAATTTCCTCAGACTTGGTGTAAGGTGATTGCCATCACGAGATTTAGAATTCGGCAATTAGCTAAGACCCCACCCCACACGACGGATTACCCCCTACGACGGATTACCTAATTTAGACGATTTTCTAGACTTCGCATTTTCGACCTTATAACTACGAATTCGATTATTAATAACATAACGCTACTAAATCTAAAATTCTAAATATATACTAATAAATTAAGTTTTTTTTATACCGTTTATAGGTATTAGGACTATAATTAGGCGCTATAAGCGAGCCTTAGCCTCCCTCTTTACCCTTATAATAATCTTAATTCGTACGAATTACTTATTTAGATCTTAACGTACTTTTACTTTCGTAATTAGCTTATATAATTATACTTAAGCCTCTAGTAACCTAATAACTAATTAAGTATTAGCTAGGGCTACGTTTTAAGCGTTTAATCGCTTACTTATTTTATTAAATATTAATTTATAAGTAATAGAATCGAAGTTATCCTCGCCCTTACTTCGTACTTAGAGCTTCTAGTACTTCCTAAGGTCTCTTAATTTTTTAGGGGTAATAATATTATAATCTTAGGGTATTTTAAGTATTTTTAAAAATAAGAGCTCTTATAATAGTGCTTATAAAACGTTTATAAACTGCGCTATAATAATAAATTTATTAAATAGGGGCTACTATATATTAATAAGGTATAGCCTTATTACTTTTTAATTAATATATATATTCTATTTTATAAGCGCTTATACTCGGGCCTAGAAGTAATAGCGAAGGAAGTTTTATTTTTTAATTAGCGCTAAGTTAAGCTAAAGGCTATAATTTATAAGCTTATTATAGTAGTATATTTTAAATAGCGAGAATATTAAGATATTTAGGGGCTACGTAATATAGCTAAAATATAGTAATAAATAATATAAGTAAATACCCTTAAAGTAATATTATTATATAAAATTATTAGAGACGTAACTACTATACTTATTAATAATAAGTAAATACTTAAATAAGAGTTTCTTAACTTCTATTTTTATTTATAAAATAAATATTTTAACTAGCTATTTTAATTTAATTATATTCGAAGTTTATTTATTTATAAAGGATATAAAGCTTTACGAAGTATAATTTAATATTTTTATAAAAAACTATTATTATTATATAGTCTACCCTTTAAAGATTACTAATAGCGGGAGGTATTAGTTACTTATAAAGATATACTCGAGTATAAAGGTCTAAGTACGGTCTCTTAGCGTCTAGATATAAGTAGATTTCTTTTTAAACTTATTTAGTACTAAATAGTCCTTATTACTCCTTTTTATTAATCCTATCTCGTTTATATTTTAATAGAGGGATATTAAGATTTTATAAATATTTAAGAGTATTAAGATCTTTTAAAAAGCTTATATAACGTTAATAATAATAAACTTAACGTATTTAAAATCTATATAACGGGCCCGTAGTATTAAGAGCGTAGGATTCTTATATAAGAACCCCTCTAATTATTTCTTTTTAAATAAGCACTAGTTATTACTTTATTAAGAAATACGCGTTATAAACTCTTTAATTTAAGTATAAGTTAAAGCGAACCCTAATTAGCCCTATAGAATTACTTAGTAAGTAAGGGATTATTCTTAGTATTTATTAAGCCTTTAGTAATCCTCCTTTAACTTCTTAACTATCGTAGTACTTCGTAACTAGTTCGAGAGGGTAGTATAAGGGATTCCTTAGTCTATAATAGCTTTCTAAATTAATTTACTAAAGCCGACGTTATATTGCGCGTTTTTAACGTGTTTTTTTATATATTTAGGTATAGCGAATTTACTAGTAATTTTAGTATAATTTTTATGACTTTTTTTTTAATTATTTATTACTTATGTATTGTGGTGGTGGTGGTATTAAAGGAGGGAAAAAATCGTCTAAATTAGGTGATCCGTTGTGGGGGGTGATCCGTCGTGTGGGGTGGGGTCTTAGGTCAAGTCGTGGTTGAGTCTATAGTGTAATCATTTGAAAGGAGTAACTTTTTCGCGAGGTCATGTGAGGCTGATTGGTGATTTGGGTTAGACGACCTTGATGAGCTGGACGTTGGGTTATCTACCCTAGTCGCTTGTTAGTAAGCGGAGTTGAAAGTGTTTGTCTATCTCCTAGTTCTGTCTCGTGTTCGGTGAGACTGGTTGAAATCTCTCTGTCGTCTATAACACTCATTTGTCTGAAAACATCTGTGATGCCTTTGTATTTGTGAGGCTTCTGATGCCGTGGAACGCCCACCATCCCAATACCGTACACAGTTCTTTTCGTAATATCCCCTTCTTTGCCAAACGTTCATGCATGGCATATGGGCCTTCTTGATTATTCTACTATTAATATCGATGATGTTACTTTCGCGATTGCCATAACACTCGCAATCCTCCGGTCGGTCGTTGTTGTTCGGTTTCTAGCGTGATTCTTTCTTCGGCAATCCCGATTTACGAGGACTTAGGCCTCAAAGCGAGAGGTGCTAGGGTCATTCAGAGTGCGCCCAAAACTTTAATCTCGAACCATGAGACGATCCCGACTTTACAGTGGGACATTCTCGCCGGCGAGCCGAAGACATCGCGTAGCTCGGCTTTGATTGTTTGCTTGCCCCGTTCTCTTCCAAAAAAGTAAAAAACAGTGATTCTGCGAGTCAATTGAGCCAAGACTTGGAGCCTGGAGATGCCCTGTTGAGATTACGAGCGTGTTCCGTAGCGGGGGTTCATCCGGTCTTACGCAGTTACGAACTACTACATATATGATAATTAGCTACGCCGCGTCTAAGGCTGGTTGGACCATCTAAAAAACAGCTCTCACGTTCATTTTACCAACATCATTTAACGCTCCCTACCCTCTACTCGGAAACCTTCACTTTGTACATTCTCTCTATTTTCACGATGCAGTCTTCTTTCTTCTTGGCTGCTCTCATGGCCGCGGTTGTACCCGCATTCGCCTACGAGGTGGGCACTGGCTCATGCTGCACAGCTCAGCTCAAAGCCTGCCACGAACAGGGTGCCGATGCCTGCATCTGGACCAACGCAGCCATTTGCGTCAACAACCCCAAAAACTCTTTCCCCATTGACGAGACTTGCAACGAGAAGTGCCCTACTGCCTCCGTAAAGACCCCGGATGGCTTCATCTACAAGTTCCAGAAGCACAAGTGAGTTCCTCGTTAGACTGGTGTCTGTCTTTTCACATACTTAGACCAGTGACTAATCAATTTAACAGCGCTCCCGCCGGTACTTGTGTTTGCAGCAACACCAACCCGAATGTTGGAAAATACTGCTACGGGCGTAAGAGAGACCAATTCCGAGGTACGGAGAGGGCCTGAATCAAGGCATGGAGCTATTTAGATAGCGGCGTTTGCAGAATTGTTTTAAGAGAATGAATTATAAGCTTGGACCTTACAGTCATTTTGGGAACTCCATGAACTATTCAAATTCGCTGTTTGGTGGCCTTTGTCTATCCCCGTATCACTCTCGTGAAAAACCCTACATGTCGGGGACCGGTTGCCGTCTCACAGCTCTCTACTAGGAACATGGGCCGGGGTTGAGTATTGCGATTCCATAGCCATATCACAAAAAGCTTCGGAAACCATGATCATTGTTTGACTTGTACACATGTCGTTGAAATGCGCCAATGATTTCCTCGATCTGAGGGTCTTGAGGTGGGAGGACGTGAGACATGATGAGACCACAGAAGCCGTTGGTTCGATCAATAAACTGTAACTTATGTTTAGCAGACAAAGTTGAAAGGGGAGAGGGCAAAAAGCGGACCCAAAATTGGTTCGTTCCACCACCCCATGCCAAAGTATTTGGTCCCCGGGGGCACTCCGCCTCGGAACGACGGCCGTCGATCAACATTCCTCCCAATCCCCAATTGTAGACCTCGCCGCGGTAGAAGTCGCCAATGGTAAGTTTTCGCCTGTCGAAGTCTGCTTGCAGAGCTGCTCTGCTTTGGTCCGACAAGTTGGCCTGAAACATCATCTCCACAGAATCGGGCTGGAGCACACGCCTGTCGTTGCTGAAGATGGAAAAGATGAGCTCCATGTAGTCTCCTGCGCTGCAGTAAGCCCCATGGCCTCCGAAGCACTCCGTGTCGACTCCTTGATTCAAGGTCAGGACATCAGGATGCACCTCGAGTCTCCCGGTAGTTACGTTTCTTTCCGTGAGGGTGGCGACCTTGTGATCTTTCCCCTCTGCGTTTGGCCAGAAAGTGAAGCTAGATGCTCCCAGGGGTGCCCACACGTGTAGTCTTAGATATTTTTCCAGAGACATGCCGGTAAGCTGCTCTATCAGTTTGCCTGCCCAATCTGGCCCACAACCATAGTCCCAACCCTCGCCCGGTTCGAAGAGGAGCGGGTCATCGTAACGCTCTTCAATAGTGGGCTCCAAGGTAGCTGGGAGGCTTCCTCTGAGACTTCGAAGCCGTTTTAGGTCTTTGTTTTGGAAGTAGTAGCTCGTGCCGGCGGAGTGTGTCAATAAGTGGCGAAGGGTTATTGGGTTGCGACGCTCGTTGAGGATGGGTGAGCCGTCTGGCCGCCAGCCAGCTAAGACTTTTTGACGTCCCAGGGCTGGGAGTATGGAGCTCACATCTGTGTCTAGTGCGAGGAGCCGTTTCTCTACAAGCTGTAATACGGCTACTGTGAGTGGGAGCTTCGAGCAGGAAGCTAGCGTAAAGACGGTGTCTTTGTCGATGGGGGCTTGATTGGGCCATGATGACGATGGCCCGCCTAGGCATTCGGATACGATATCGGATCCTATCATTGTGTTAGCTGCGAAGGAGGGTCAGGGTCCGAGTTTGATTATCTAACCATCAAGACGTTTGGCGAAGAGTATCAGCGAAGAGAACACGTCGTCCTGCAAAGAATCCTGAAGTAGTCTCTTGAAAGGGGTCATAGTAGGCAAGACGTCATGCTAGATTTAGAAGAGTTATTGCAGAAGCGATAGGTGATCATTGAGATTAAAGTCTTATGTCAGAGAACGAGAAAACGTGAGAACCTCGGCAGAAGGCTCCGAAGGGGCCCGTAAGAGGCAACACCTGGGCTGAAAAACTTCGCAAGCAAGTAGCTCTAGTTTCATCGGGACTACCTCATTGAGCAGATTTCATCACGTACTACTATGGGGCCCGCTATTCCCTATCACATATCTATACCTAACTGATCACATAAGTGGGGGGCAAGTGGTTTGTCCGGGCTATCCGCATTGCGAATTCTCGAATATGATATCTGAGAACGAGAAAGTCAAATTGCAATACTAGCATGGCTCTGCTGTGTGGGTAATGTCCGTGGACTCGGGACTTTATAGTTCGGTCTCGCATGGGTGGGGGTCATGTTATCGGGTTGGTGAATATCATTGAGTTGTCAATGGCGATGACGCGAACGAGTATCTTATCTTGAAGGAGAGAGGATTAACAGCATCGCAGTATGGTCGGTTCCGTCTGGTCTCATTTTGGATTGTTCTCTTTCAATCGTACAAAAGAAGATCACAACGGATGCTCTGTTGAATGGCTTTTCACCAACTGCAGACTTGTGGTGGTATTATTACAAAAGTCAAATCCTTGATGCATCCACAATCAAACAGATTTCTCGAACATTATGCCAATATGTCGCCCAATTGCCCCTAGATCCCCCGCCGCTTCCCATGTAGTAAGCTAGGGTGAGCGGGGGTAAGCGAGATAAACGAGCGTATAAAGACTGAGGTTACGGTAACGAGGCCACTGCTATCGAGACCGAGATAATTAAAGGCTTCTTAAAATAAATAAATGTTTATAGATGCAAATATAGTGGCTTCATTTTTTTCGGTCTTATAAATATTGAAAGTTGACCTTGATGGATTAGGAGAATTATGTGATAGAGCATATTGTCTTAGGTAACTACGATATGCAGTATATACACTGTACTCTGAATACGTTTTTAATTCAACGTAGTAATTTTAATATAAAAACTGTTATATAATTTGAGATAAATCCTCCTGCTGCTACGTCCCCCGGCTACACCAACCCGTCATTTCTGTTGGTTCTAACACTTCTTCTGATGCCGCGCCACGGGAAGGTGATCGGCAAGAGACTGAAGGAGGCAAACGTTTGAGCATTAGATTAGGGGAGGTGCGATTGTGTGAGTGAAAACAAGTGCATATGAAACAACCTAGAGCTGTCGCGTTCTGGTCAAAACATTGTTTCGGTCAGAGAGCCATATGGTGGATTCCCGTGCGTAACGTCAGACTGCTCAATAACCCTCCACATGGATCAACTAGTATGATGAAGTATAATGGGTAAACTTGATGCATATCTGATCATACAGCTGGTGTCATCTTCACACGCAGCTGATTCTTTTCAAAGAATCCATACCATTTTTGTTTCAGCCAATCCACCTCCTTGTTTTCCAGCTCGACATCAAAGTTCCACAAAATTGAAGCGATGATCAATCGAACTTCGTGATAAGCTAGACTATTTCAGTCAGCATTTTAAGTCGAAGAGACTAGAGATACGAACTAGGTCAGATACCTCTTTCCGAGACAATTCCTCGGCCCGTAGAGAAAAGGCTGGAAAACCTCCTTGTTGTCGTCTGAAAGTTTAGATGAAGCGTTCGTAAGCCAACGCTCTGGCATAAACTCCATTGGAAAACTAAAGTGTTTTGCAGAATGATATGCTGCCATATGAGGTATTCCTACCGTGGTCTGCCACTCGGTCAGCAGTCGCGTCTCCATATGCGGTACGGATACACGCAGCATCGATGACTCACCCCCTCTGGAACCCATTGACCGCAGATATTCGCCCCGCAGACTCGTTTCACGCGCCCCAGTGCTCCAGCAACAGGAGGATAGAGCCTAATAGCCTCGTCGATGCAGGCTTGGAGGTACTTCAAACCTTGGAGCTTGGAAATCGTAAGCTCGTCCCTTTTCAGGCTGCGAATCTCCTTGAGCAGAATCTTCATCTTGCTTTCGTTTTTGCAGAGGAAGTAAGTCAACCCACTGAGAAGACTTGCCGTTGTCTCAGATCCTGCGATGAGGAACTCGTACGAACTAGAGTACATCTCTTCTCGAGTTATGTTGTTCTGCTCCTTGTTATGCTCAACTAAGCTCCAGATATCGCCCCTGTCGGTGCCTTGCTCCAGACGTTCGTCAACCCGCTTTACGGCGAAGTTGATGTGCTCATCTCTCATTGCCTTTATTCTCTTGGGTATCAAACGCGTGAAGAACGTCTCGAGAATTGGGTATGCACGAAGGAGTAAGGTGTATCCCGAGTACTTAAGTGATTCCTCGATAACCGAAGAGTTTTGCTAT
Source organism: Colletotrichum filicis (assembly GCA_023376865.1). Lineage (NCBI taxonomy): Eukaryota > Fungi > Ascomycota > Sordariomycetes > Glomerellales > Glomerellaceae > Colletotrichum > Colletotrichum filicis. The sequence continues at coordinate 52,537 of MOOC01000239.1, forward strand.
TGGGGTAGTACTGTTTGGCTATTGGGGTAGTAATTTACTTTTTTAACTAATTATAGCGTCTAGATCGTTGGAGTTTTTTTTTTAGCCTGCGTATCTTATATTAGCTATAATTAGTATAATTACCCTATACTTTACTTAAGTACTTAGACTACTTCTAGCTACTTACGTAAAGTAATATAATTCGAAAATTATTTTAGCTTTTATTATAGTAATTAAGAGATCTCGTTAAATCTCGATTTTTATTAAAATCGTTAAAACTATCCTTAATTACGGCCTCTTATTAGTTAATTAACTAGGTTAGAGATTCTCTAGTGCTATAAATATTAGTAATTACCTAATACGACGTCTACTACGTCTCGTTAATGTCGAGATATCTCCTTTAACTATAATATAATCCTAGATAATTTCTTATAATAGCTCTATTACTAATTCGTCCTCTATATAATATTTAAATACTAATTAGTTATAATAAATACCTACCCTTACTAGCCGCGGGGCTAGGTTCGTAGTTTTATAAGGCGGTCTAGGCTACCTACTTAATAATAATAAACTACTTAACGGGAGGCTACTTAATAAGAGGCTACTTAACGGTAAAATACTACTCGTAAGTATAGATATTAGATTCGGAATCTTTTAGTTACATAGCTACTTATATAAACTAATTATAATACGGGGATCCTTAATTTATATTAGGGCATTATTAAGATCCTAGGGAGGTTAGTATATATTTTATAAATAAGATAGATCGACGTACTAGGGGCTACTTAAACTACTAATATAAGTAAATATCGTACTTCGTTAACTAACTTCTAGTTATCTTTAGGATCTCGAGGATTTTATAGCTATAGGGTAGTTTATATTAGTTTATAAAGTGCCTATAATAAGGCTAAAGACTAAGTAAGTTCTTATTAATAAGTAATAATATCGTAGTAAGGGTAATTTAGTACTAATAAGCTATAAGATCTAGAGCTTTATATCTTACTTACTTAGTTATATTACTAAGCTACGGCTAGTAGAGATACTCGTAGCGGGTATAAGACTTTATAATAGTAGTAGCCTCGATATACCCCCTTTTTTTATTAACTAATATCTCGTCGATTATTTAAAAAACGGTATAAAGGTCTACGTAGCTAGTAATAATATAAGACTTTAGGTTTTTATAAGCGGTCTTAGTAAGCGAGTTTATATATATACTAAAGTTCTTATACTTATTAATAAAGTACTAGGCTTATTAATAATAAAGGGGGATATATATATTAGCTAAGTATAATAAAGCTAGAGTTTAGTTAGTAAAATCCGCTTAGAGTTTTCTCTAGGTAGTATTAAAGTTAAACTCTAAATCTATATAGAGTACGTATATTTATAGCTAGTAAAAGCCTATAAGTATATACTTAAACTTAGTTACCTCGAGTTACTAAGTAATAAATAATTTATTAGTATATAAGATCTTATTAAGTACTATAGTCTATAAGTAGTAGAAAAGGGTAGTAGTAGTAGCTTTTTACTCTTTATAAGCTAACGTAAAAGCTTTAGTAAATTCCTTATCCTTATTAACGTTAAACTTATTTTAAACTTCTATAGTACCGTCGCCTAGCTATTTATATTTAATATTAAGGTTTATATTTATATTAATATAAAAAATATAAAGTTAGAGTTAAATAGTAAGTAGGACCTCGAGTAGGGCTGAGTAAAGGGCATTTTTAAAATTAGTAATAGCTATACTTAGTACTTAGGCGCCTACCTCTTATTAAATCGTATTAAATAATTATATAAAGAAGTCGTACGATTTATAATATTCTAACGAGATAATAATAAAAGCGTAGTTAAATAATAAGCTAGTATCTATAGTGCTAATAACCTAAAAAAAAGGTATTTTAAACTTATTCGTTTTATATATATTATCGAAGCCTACTACTTATAGAAAGCGCTTTTATATCCTCTTATATTATAAATAGGTTTATAATATAGCCTCGGGTAGGTCTAGGTCTTCCTTATTTTATAAGACACGGTAGTAAAGGCCGCGGGTTTAAATATTATAAAAAACTACTTAGGTAGGGGTCCTATTACTAAGGCGCTTAAGTTACTACTTTTACTACTTATTATAAATATCTTTTTATTTAAAGTATAACGGTACGTTAGGTATATAATTACGAACTATTATAGAGATTTTACGAGGCTTAATAGTATTATACTTAAATAAGCTATTAATAAGGGTAGTTTAGTTAGAAGAAAGCTAATAGTAAGTAGGGTAAATTAATAAGTAGAGGGATAAGTTATAATTATAATCTCTTATTTTAATTCTAAACGTTTACTTCTTTTTATCTTAAGTACGAGTAATAGCTATACCTTACTAAGGGTAGCTAACTTTCTATATTTTTAATTAGTAAAGGCTAATAGTACGGGTTTAACGGATAGTATTGCGGTTATATTATAAAGTATAATAAGTAGCTTAGCTATTAATATAATTAGATTTATTATAACGGATAATTATAAAGCTATAGCTATAAGTAAATAACTAGAAGTTAATTATAAAGTCGTTAATTAAATTAATAAGCGCGTGGTTTTTTAATAAGTTTTTAATATATAAAAAAATATTAATAATATTACGAAAGTCTTTTAAATTAATTACTAGCGTTAAAATTTATAATAAATTTATTATTAATTAATTACGTAATAGTAATAACGTAGTAGTAGAGGTTAGAAATAGAAGTAGTTAAGTAGAAGTAGAAGTAGAAATTAAATTAAGTAAGTAGGTAATTAGGTAGGTAGAAGTAGTAGTATGTATTTAGTTAAATTAGTATTTTAAGCTTAGGCCTGCGCGGCAGGTGCGGGAGGTGGGCCGGGGAAGGTGCGCTAAAAATTGGTAGCCTCTGGTTGGTCGCATGGACTAGATAAAAGTGGATTACTGCCCCAATAGCTAAACAGTACTGCCCTAATAGCAAAACTCTAACCGAAACCCAGGGCACGAAGCTCTCGCCACTGAGCATCCCCAAGGGTTTTCCAAAGGTCAAGTCCGCCATAATATCGAAGGTTGTAAAAGTGAACATACGAGTCACTTCCACCGACTTGTCTCCCTGACACGTGGCCACCCGGTGCACCTGGTGGATTTTTTCAACCAGCGTATCCACATAGCCTCGAATGAGGTCTTGCTGCCCACGAAGTGCTTTGTCTGAGAATGCATGGCTGAATATCCGCCGTTGGCGCCTGTGCCCTGAGTCGTTGGCGCGGATCAGACCCCGAACATTAGGCGCAATATCTGGTCCATACATCACCAAGTCCTTTTCGAAGAGGTCTTGCCCGGACTTGTGGAAGCCATGAATATCCTTCCATGCCCGATGATCAATGTAGCTGAGCTCATCTGGTCCAATTCGAACAATAAGACCATATTGGTCATGGAGCCGTTTGGGAGCGATGGCACCATCCCCTATGACTGTGAAGTAGAGTCGATAAAGCTTTGTGACTGCTGCGAGTTTCGGTCCGGGATAGCGGCGAAGGGGATGAAAATAGATGCGATAGATGATGACTGCAACGCGATGGATAGAGAACTAAGAGTTGGGGTTAAAACTGCTGTGACGGCCACGGTCGGGGTCGTCGTGACTGACGTACTAAGATGGCTACAGCAAGCGTGGCTTGTGCGACTGTAAAATGTGAATGGAACATATCTAAGGGTAGCAAACCCATGTTGGTGGAAGGAAATTGCATGAGGTGGCTAATGAATTGTTGGAAGAGTCGACACACACTGTGAGTGGTAGAGAACATATTCTGAAGTAAAAGTTGTTGTTAAGTACTGGCGAAACGGCACGGCAAAGTTAACGGCAATGAGCCCGAAACCGAGCCCGAGTATGAAGTGGGTATGAACTTCCAAAGCCGCATCCAAAAATGTATGTTTTACCTGCCCCTGGACTTCCCTCGGGGCAGGTGAAGGCCAAGCCTCCTTCTAATACCTAGGCTCAGTCTTGACTCGTCGCGTAACGTGTGCGATACTTATGCACAATGTGAAAAATCGTCCAGTGTACAGAGCCCGGGATAACGTTCTAGGTCTCTATGTTATCCACAACTTCAATGATAGTTGTGACTTTCGCTTGTTGCTAATTGTAAGCATTCTATCCACCTACTATTGTCGAATGGACACCCATCACCATTCGTTCGTAGAGCAAGCATTTCAAAGCTTAATATGTCAATACAATGATGTATCAATATCGGTACTAACATAGCGTTAGTCGCTAGGAACAAAAGATGGTCGGGCTTCCCATCAAAGTTGCTCGCCTGGGATTCTCGAAGTGGTCTAGCCGCTCAAAGCTCTCCAAGTGAGTTTGAGTAGACTGCAGTGAAAAGACGTGTTAAAGGAGCCTACAATTGTTGTAGCCTGAAAGTGTGACATATCTAGACTTACTACTGCCTTAAAGAGCAGGTCTTAGCGTCGTCAGGAAAGCAAGGAAGACATTGCCAATATGTAAGTTGAGGCTGCATCTGAGTAAGAACACTGTTCAAGAGCATGAAGTATACAATCTACTCTCGCTACTCATTCATTATTGAGCCTCTAATATTCCAGCTTCCATACGACGTGTTCCCAACCCTCTCGTCTTTTGAACGTGGCATTCACTTGCTTCTTGGGCGGTGGGACACTTTGACCCGTGAGATTTGCGATAGGGCACTCAGGAACAACGAGACCATCGCAGTCAAATCCTGTGACCAATGCCGCGAGAAGGGTGATGTTCTCGTTAATGGCGAAGTTGCGACCAGGGCACAAGTGTTTGCCGCCACCAAAAGGCCAAAAGGCCATCTTCTGCGTGATACCGCTTGACCCCGACATGCGTACTTGGTGCTCGAGCCATCGTTCAGGCGCAAACTCATTCGGGTCCCTTTCGCCCCACGCTTCTGGGATGCGGTGTCCAACACCGGCGGGAATATGACAAATGCCTCCAGCACGGAGCAGAGTTCCGTCAGGAAGTGTCGTGTCGTCTAGAACGTGCCGTGTTGCTGTATTAGAGTCGAAGAGACGCAAGGTCTCACGATGTGCCGCAGTGATGTAGGGGCAGATGGTTGAATCGGTCAACTGAGAGGTACGAAAAGTTGCGGCTACTTTTATCGCAGCTCCACTGGGCCCACTGATGTCTTCCTTTCCGAAGGTCACCAGTGGCTCAACCTCTTCTCTGACTTTGGCGAGAATATGCGGTCGAGACATGACGCTGATCAAAAACCAAAAGAACATTGGGGCACTATTGGTCGTTGCGGCTACCACCATGCCTACCTCAAGTCGGCCCAGGTCAGTGTCGCTGAGGCCAGAGTTGCGAATGATGCGTGCCCGAAGCTTTGTAAACTCTGCGACATCTGGTGGGAATGACGGTTCGTCGGGAAATTGCTTGTAATAGTTGACGAGAACATGTTGAAGTCGCTCTCGAGCAGAATTGCCAGCTGGTGCTATCCACTCAGGCTTAATGTTAGGGAAAAGATAGGTCAATGCATCATCAAATGTCCTATGATCTGTTAGAATTGAAACGGTACGGGGGCCTGAATCAACGCACCAGATATCATCGACCAGACGAGGGTCATGTCTAAATGGATTTGTTTTTATGCCGTAAAGCGAATCTGTTGCGGCCATGGCGATCCGATTTCTGAGAAAGTGATACAAGTGCTGGATCTCTTGCTGATGGTCAGGTCCGGCTGCTAGCGCATTGAGATCATCAGTAAACGCCGCAAGTGCCGTAACCGTCATACGTCGCATGGGTTCTGGTGAAGTTGCTGATGATACCGTCGTGGAGAAGGCATGGAGCAGTGTGCCGTCCACGAAAAGCTCTTTTGCCTTTGCGCTGAGTCTGACCAGGCCATCGCTCGCCTGGACGACGAAAGGGTCAAAGGAAAGAAGACGGTTGCGGAGAGCTGCCTGTGCCAGAGAGGGAGAGGCAATTAGATAGACCTTTTGGCCAAAGATGCTGAGCGTGGCTGTCGAAAGCTTTCCCTGAGAAGACTCGTACATCTCTAGATAGTACTTGCCGCCCTTGTAGAGTATGTTGACGAGGTGTCCCACAACAGGTATCGTCGGCTTCAGGAGTGGTGGCTCCCTCGGATCCAAGCTAGGCGTGGAGATTCTGCTGATCGCCAGGGCGATAAGCGGAAAGAGCGCGAGAACAACATAGCTGAAGATCCGAACAAGAGCAGAACCATACAACTGTGTTGACTGTCCCTGGTCTGTGGTAGAGGTGTTGACAAGTGACTCAGGCATCATCAAAGCCGCCAGTGGTTAGAAATCAAACGATCTAGAAAGGCAACCAACGATAATTGATAGGAATTTCTATCAGGCAGAAATAACTTATAAGTCAAACCACCCACTTTTGGCCCACCCCCCCTTTTGGCCCACCCTATTTTAGTAGGGCTATACCAAAACCTACTATTTTTAATTATATACTTAACTAGCTTATTTATGTATATTAAATTATATAAAAAATATTTTAAGTAGAATATTAATTAAATTTAAAGAGTATAGTATTTTTATAATTATATATTAGGTCTTTATTACGTAATAATACTAAAGCCTTAAATACTAAATATTATATAGTTAAGAAGTATTATTTTAAATCTAAATAACTTAAGTAATACTTAATTATATACGCTAAAACTTAGCTATATATAACT